>BQNB010063123.1:0-26419 GCA_026074375.1 Tanacetum coccineum
GACAGTTATAGGAGATACAACTTCACATAAAGAGGCATTTACGTTGCACTAAACTCATGACACTGAAGCTAATACTGAAAGATAGCATGCACACTGCTATATAAGGCTTGCCCTTCAGGTGTCCGACCAAAGATCATCTAACTAGTTTCGACATGACATATATCCGTTAGTTCTTGGCAAACTCGAACAAGTAAGTGTTTCTTACCCGGATAGGGATAATTAGTCCCAATAGATCTATTTATTCACTCGCGCTCACTTAACCAACTAGTCGGTTAAAGGTGATTAACAATTCATGATAAGTCGGGCAATAGTGGTCTAAACGCTACATAGGCAACACGTAAACGGGGAATTTCTCACATATAGTACTTGTGTCCAGTTTCAAAAGCAAGCAATGTTTCTCACCCGAAGTTATAATACAATTATTCAAACAATTAAAAGTGGGGCTATGAACTCACCTTGATTGGTGAATCGAAGAAGAATAGTATAGAATAAAATCACACGATAACGAACGACGGTTCGTAAAGACAACATATGAAACGAAGGTTTGATTTAATATCGGAGTAGTGTAGAATTGCGGATAATGCATAAGGATTTACTAGTGTACTTTTGTTAATATATTTCTAAAATTTTATGTTTGTGATCGTATAGTAATTAAAATGTTTTCGTAAGTAAAACGAATAATAATAATATGTATATTAATATTACATACACATATTTGTCTAAGTATATATATATTGTTTGGCACTCTATTAAATTCCTGTGTATCTAGTTTCATCATGTGCGTTTTCTAGTATTTACTAAGTATAATAATTTATAAAAATTTCGGCATGACCCGTTCGTGTTTACACGTTTTCCAAAGTCGTAGACTTTAATAAAAACCATTTTCAAATCACTTTCAATCCACTTTTCATAATTACAAACTATACATCATCAAATCTCTTTTTATAATTTATCAAAAGACCATTCGGACCCTTATTGGGCTTTTAGGCCCAATAAGCCTAATCTTATTATTCGTAACGTCCAACGTTCAAAATAAGTTAAACGTATAGCGTCTAAGTCGTACACTATTATTAAATAAGCTATTCATGAACTTATTCAATAAGCTACACCGTAGCTTTACGCCTTGGTGTATTGTATTTATGTTGGGCCTTGGCCCGTTAAGTCCAAAAATGTAGTTTTACTTATCCATATAGTCCGATAAGCAAAACATTAAATAATAAACACGCGACTTAATAATAAGCTATCAATAAGCTCACAATAAGCCAAGCAATAATAAGCCGAACCACATAAGCTCAAAAATAAGCTCGTGGTGTTGGGCCTTTGGTGTGGGACGCGGCTAAAAGCCCAAGCAAGCCATATTCGGGCTTATTTATTAAGCCGAATAAGTTTACCATTTGTCCTTTCAAAATAAGCTAGAAAATAAGCTAAGGGTTTTTAGATAGATAGGTTACCAAACTATCAACTTTTGTTCGCCTAAGTAACTAATTTGTTTTGTTCATTTGGGTTACTAGACTATCAAAACCGGTTAAATTTGGTATCGAACTATCAGTGACTGGTTGCTAGTGTTAATTCTTGGTTACATTGCCAACGTGACATTTGACTTTTGAATACAAATAAGTTACTCAACTTTGCGGATTTATTCATCTAAGTTACTAAACTTTGCGAATTTTTATATACACTTTTTATATACATTTTTATCCATACATTTTTATACACACCTTTGCATACACACGTTTTTTAAATTTCAACGACTAGTTTTCTCAAATGGATTTGAATCTCAATAAACAAAATGATCAATTGGAACTCAATCTTGATATAGATGATTCCGATCTCTGATTAACACCCGTTCTTCGTCCCTGTAGCAGCACACGTGTTGAAACATCCACCACAACCCAAAAGCCAGTTAGAATAATACCCGGTCCTACGGGTATTGTTCAAGCAGCCAAGCTGCTTACAGGAATGGATATTCTTCCAGGTTATGAAGGGGCTATAATGTCGACACAAGAATATATGAAGAAAGTTGTTGAGGATGTGGGTGAGGATGAGGATTTTAAGAGTGGGTCGTGGGTTAACGCCACTGACTATGTAAATGCTAATGGTGGCATCGTGAGTAGGTGTTTAGGAGACATCAAGAACTTTCTCAACAATGGGAAACTTGACCAAGTTGTTGCAATAGTCAAGTCTTGTTCTCCGAATGTGATTTGCGATCTCACAATGACTATGAAAGATCTCTCAGGTACAATACCTGGAACAATACATCAAAAAGTCATTGATGAGGGTGGTTATGGAAATGATATTACTGTAGGAGCTGCTTTGATACTTGCTAATGTTTTTGTTTTTTCTCCTAAACCATCAATGCATTACCTTAATATTACAATGAGAAACGTGTTTAAGGTTTTCCGTAAGGATACGGTTCCTAGAAGTGGAAGAAGGTTTTTCCTAAAGGATACGGTTAATTGAAAGCGGCGTGGTAATGCATTCTCCTTAAACATTATTATTGTAATGATTTTTTATTAATTTGCTATTTTTAAATTCCCGTATTGTAATTTTAAATTCTTATTCATTTTTAATTCCAAGGCTACTTTTTCTCTTGTAATTACCCCTTTTTCAACGCTAAATTTCACAATTCACGTTTTCAATATTTTAGATGAAACAAAACAACAAATCTTTAGTAACTTAGGCGGAAAGTATTCACAAAGAATTGTGTACATATCTGTCAACTAACCTGATAAGTTTACTTTAGTTTGGATAAGGGGCCTACATAAAACGCTGACGTGGAGAAGGTCAAACAATCAACTATCCGGTCTGCCCATTATCTCGCGCGCCCTATTCATAATGAACACAATTTTGTTGTTCAGTAACTTAAAGTCAATAACTTCGCCCGATTGTCCCTCGTGTACCCACACTCCCCAATGAACATAAAAACAGTTTAGTATCTTAGGCCGATTACCTACAGTTGATTAGTTTCGGTTTTCCACCGCTCTTCTCATACTGTACCCTCAATCCACCCAATCCAATATAGTTCCACGCTCCTTTCGCAAAAATTATTAATAAACACGCGACTTATTCATAAGCTTTTAATTAGCTCACAATAAGCCCAACGCAATACTAGCCGGACCACATATGCTGCAAGAATCTAAGCTCGTGGTGTTGGCCCTTGGTTGTGGGACACGCCGATAAAGCTCCAAGCAAGCTCGTTTTAGGGATTTATTTACTCATAAGCAGAAGGATTTTCACCATTTGCTCACCTTCATTAAATAAGCACGTCTCAGCGATACCCCCCCATGTCCTCCACCCACGCCATTAATACTATGCTCCCGACCATACAGCCCCCCCGCTAACCCTCACCTCTCCCCCCTACTCCACATACATGCATCACCCAATACCTCCCCTCCCCCACCGCCTTCCTTTCCTTCCCGCCCCGCTCACTATCGCGCCTAGGCCCCCCCCCTCCTCCCGAACCTTACTTTAAGCCTCATCTTCCCTATATCGCTCGATCATTACTCATCGTGTTCCTGCATAGATTAAGACATCCTATCCCTATATAACGCCAGAATATAAAATAAGCTTTAACATTACCATTCTTGTTTACCAGAAAATAACCACGATCTCAAAATTCTACTTTCCTTTTATTTTCTTTTATTATTTCGAATAGTATGTTTATCACTTTTAGGGTTTAGTAGTTTCAACAAATCTTTTTTTTTTACAAAATTAAGTTGTACCACCCCTAAATATACAAGATATGACAAAAGTGAATCTGCCCCCAACAACCCCATCCCAACGACTTCGATTGTACACGTATCTTCCCATGCAAAGCCCTACACTGACCCATATACAGTGTACCTTGAGCTCCCTCCATATGAGACAATTCTGAGCCTACGAAAAACCCTTGAACATAAACGTTAAGCGGTAGAGTGTCAACTGTACGGTGCATCCGCCATCAACCCTATCCCAAAGCTCCTGCTATCAATCCTTACACCACACTTAAGGTCCCCGTTCCTCTCCACCCACACTCTACTCACACCACCCACAAACATCCAGCAATCAATATGCTCACAATCACACACACCTCAATAAATACAAACTCCACATCGTCTAACCCCACCCCACCATCATCTCTCCATCATAACCGTTTCCTGCACACCATTTCTCAACACCGCGAAACCCGCTAAATCATTGTGTTTGATCGTATCAGCTGCATTTAATACTTTTGTGTGTGTAGCTTTTTATTCGGTCCTCCTTGTAAGCAGAGAGACGTGACTTATATTCGTTGTGTGGGGGGGGTTCTGTCACATCAGAGTATTTATTATTTTCATTTTTTTTTTAAATAAAATTTTCATTTTTAAATCAAAAACAAACAATCTTGTTGAGTATTATGGATATATTAAGTTTGGAGACCTTAATGAATTCGAAAAATCAAAAATACAAACAGAACACAACTCAGTTCAAATTACCCGTAGAAAACCCCCCCCATTCCCCCCCCTCCCCCCCCCCCCCACCCCACCCCGCACCTCGAGTCCCCCGAGACCTCCCCCCCCCCCCCCCCCCCCCCTCCCCCCATGACTTGCAGCCCGCCAATCACTATCTACGTCCCCCCCCTCCCTCCCCGCCCCCCCGCCAGGAGCCCCCACGCGCCCATCCACCCCGCTCCCCCCGCCCCTCCCCCATCCCCCCGTCCGCTTCACATACTAATGTGGGGTTGCTGTGTGTGTCCCCTTCACCCCCGCCCCGGGCAACAAATGGTAGTTTAGGTGATGAACAAAGACTAAAAACAACCTAAACGTTGTTTAACTAATACCCGAATGATACAAATAATCAAACCTTCAACAAATCTTCAAAAATTTTGATTAAAAATGAAAAGTTTATGAATTTATATATGTGTGTATGTATTTCGTGGGTTAGGAGGAATAAGAGAGCAAAATAAAACTCAATGTTAAGTGTGTGTGAGATATGAATGAGAAAATAAGATGTAGGATGGTATATACGCACAATTGCTTCACATACTAAAAGTGTGTAAGTGTGTGTGTTTCGTGGGATAGGACAAAGGGGGAAGAGGGGACCAAAATGATATCCCAATCACAATTATGCAAGGACAAATGCTAGTTGTAATCTTGTCTTATTACTTTGAATTTCAATTTTGGCATCCAAGGTTCATAAGGGTGTTTTGTTTGGACGTGAGCAAGGGGAGGGGGGGACCAAAATGGTCTCCAGCATTCTAGGATACTAGTGCTTCATGTTTGATTTAATTTCCATGTCCTCCATGCATGATTCACGTAAGTAACAAAATGAATAACGGTATCACCAGAAATTATGAAATTTTAAACATTGCCTTGAAATAGAAAACGTGGCTATTGCCAAAATACTACAACGTTAGGTGTCCCGGTTCACTCCCGACGACGATTCTCAGATAAAAGCGGGAGAACTTCCCGGTTAAACGTAAAAGTTAAACGAACTTTTAAAAATTCAAATTAGCTACCGGTAACGGCTAAAATATTAAACGGAAATTTGTAAGGTGTCACATCCTTTCCCCGTTTAAAGAGCTTTTTCCTCAAAGCTTATGACGTAGTTTCTGCCACGGGCGTAGAAATTGGAAAAAGATGAGGGTACTTCTTTTGAATTTGATCTTCACGCTCCCAGGTAAACTCATGACATCTTCTAGAGTTCCAGCGTACTTTGACAATCGGAATACGGCTCTGCTTCAGACGTTTGAGCTCACGGTCCATGATTTTGACAAGTTCTTCGATGAAATGCAGTTTGTCATCGATTTGGATTTCATCCAATGGTATAGCAAGAGGTTCGCCAGACATGCATTTTTTCAAGTTCGAGACGTGAAACGTACTATGAACTCTACTTAACTGCTCTAGGAGTTCAAGTCGGTAGGCAACGGTTCCTACTTTAGCTTTGATCTTAAAAGGTCCAATATAACGAGGGTTCTGCTTTCCCCGTTTGCCAAAGCGTAACACCCCTTTCCATGGCGACACTTTCAACATGACCTTATCTCCTATTTGAAACTCGAGGGGTTTTTGTCTTACATCGGCATAACTCTTTTGACGATCACCTGCGGCTTGGATACGACTCTTGATTTGAACGATCTTCTCAGTTTTCTCGTGGATGATCTCTGGGCCAGTGAGCTGTCTATCTCCAACTTCAGCCCAGCAGATAGGTGATCGACACTTGAGCCTATACAACGCCTCAAACAGAGCAGCCTTAATGCTGGTATGATAACTGTTGTTATATGAAAATTCCACTAACGGTAAGTGTTTATCCCAACCTTTTCCAAAGTCGAGTACACAGGCACGTAACATGTCCTCCAACGTCTGAATGGTTCTCTCACTCTGACCATCAGTCTGTGGATGGTAAGCCGTACTCATATACAATCGAGTACCTAATGCTTTATTTAGAGACTTCTAAAAATGCGAAGTAAATTTCCCATCACGATTTGAGATGATCGAAACTGGCACTCCATGCCTTGAGACTACTTCCTTCAAGCACTGTCTCGTTAACTTCTCTAATGTGTCATATTATCGCATAGGCAAGAAATGAGCAGACTTAGTGAGCCGATTAACGATTACCCATTTCGTGTCTTGACCGGTTACCATCTTTGGCAATTTTGTCACAAAGTTCATCGTTATGTTCTCCCATTTCCATTGTGGGATTTCCGGTTGAACCAACAAACCAGACGGCTTCTAATATTCTACCTTAACCTTAGCACACGTTAAACACTTGCTGACATAGGTGGCAATTTATGCTTTCATGTTGGGCCACCAATACAGCTTCTTCAGGTCTTGGTACATCTTATCCGATCTAGGATGGATGAAATACTTTGACTTCTGAGAATCATACATAATCAAATCTCTCAGGTCACCAAAACACAGAATCCAACTTTGATTGTTCAAACACAACATTCCGTCAGCACAAGGTTCTAGCTTGTTAATCATGCCATGTAAATCTTCGTTGATGAAGTTCTTTTCTTTCCTGGCTTCCGATTGAGCACTCAAAATCTACTTAGAAAGATTTAACCCTATAGTCGTAACTAAGGTTTGAACTCGTAGCGGATTACTTCTTTCCTTTCGACTCAGGGCATTAGCCACCACGTTCGCCTTTCCTGGGTGATATCGAATCTCACAGTCGTAGTCACTCAACAACTCTAACCACCGTCGTTGTCTCATATTCAACTCCTTCTGATCAAGAATGTGTTACAAGCTCTTGTGATCAGTGAACACAACGCACTTCGTACCATACAGATAGTGTCTCCACATCTTCAAAGCAAACACTACTGCACCAAGCTTTAGGTCGTATGTGGTATAGTTCTTTTCATGAACCTTGAGTTGGCGGGATGCGTATGCTATGACCTTCTCCTTTGATTTGTCCTCAGTCTTCTTGGATGTAACTTGCGCTAGATAAACTTGACATCCCTTTTGTATATACTTCTGGGTCTTTGTACATGATATGATGTTCAGCTTCCACTTACTTCCGCCGTCACAATCTTCACCTCAGATTATCAACACTTCATCTCCATAAGGTATATGGACAACCTTCTCGTCACAAACGATCAACACGTGGTACTTCGCCAACCAATCCATACCGATGATGACGTCGAAACTACCAAGTTCTACGGGCATTAGATCTATGTTGAATGGATGACCTAATAATCATAACGTATAGCCTCTAAGGACAACATTGGTTTCTGAAATTCTTCCATCAGCAAGTTCTATGGCATAACTAGTGTCTAAAGTGGATGGTGTAACATCAAGCAAAACACTAAAGGTAGATGACGCAAAACTCCTATCAGCTCCCAAATCGAATAACATAGAAGCATAACAATTATTGAGAAGGAACGTACCCGTGACAACGTTGGAATCGGGGTTTTCCCCTCCTCCTCTAATAGTGTAAGCCTTTGCCATAGCCTCATTACCTTCAGTCTGGTTTCCAGTCTTATTTCCATTCTTGTTTCCACGGTTCTGATTTCTTAACTTAGGACAATCTTACCTAAAATGTCCTGGCCTTCCACACTCATAACAAACAATACCCGACTGATTCCCAATTGGGTCTCTCTGAGTGTTTAGAGTAACTGTAGTCGTACAATCCCTAGTTATATGATCGAATCTCTTACAGTTCCCACATCACATAGTACACGGCCCTGCATGGTGCAACTTGCACTTGTTGCAGTAGGGAAGAGATCCAACATACCTCTTTTTCTCATTGTTCCCAGCCGTATAAGCTCTTGCCACGTTCTAGCCTCCAACATTTTGCCTCTTGAAAACTGGTTGCTGTCCACGATTGTCTCTCGGGTTGTTATCCAACCTTCTTTCGTTTTTAGCACTTCTAGCATATCCTTTCAGCTTTTAATCCATTAAGTTGTTGGCAATACGAATTGCATCTTGAAGTTTAGTGGGTTCAACAGTGATTACATTCCCCTAAATATTGTCAGGCAAACCTCCAACAAATCTCTCAACTTTGTCATCCTCATTTGGGACCATTCTAGTACACAATAACACCAGCTCCTGAAATCTTCTGGTATAAGCAGTCAAGTCATTTCCTTTTACAACCAAGTTCTACAACTCAGTCTCCATCTTCTGAACCTCGTTTCTTGGACAATACACTTCTGTCATCAACTTCATAAGTTCTGCCCAACTCATGGCATAGGCGGCCTCAATCCCAATTATTCTCTTATGGGAGTTCCACCAAGTCAATGCACTATTCAGTAGTGTGCACGTAGCATACTTCAATTGATACTTCTCTGGACAGTTGCTAATGTGGAACACCGTTTCCATCTTCTCGAACCAATGAGTTAACCTAACAACTCCTTCTGTTTCATTAAAGCTAATTGGCTGACACTTCAGGAAGTCTTGATATGTGCACTCTCGAGCAGGTACAAATCCTCCGAAGTTATAGCCATTTCCTCCTCCATTCCACATTGGAATCGAGGTTTGCTCCTCCTCCTCCAATGGTGTAAGCCCTTGCTGTAGCTTCATTGCTTCCAGTCTGGTTTCCACTCTTGTTTCCATTCTTGTTTCCAGTCTTGTTTCCACGGTTCTGATTTCTCAACTTAAGACAATCTTTCCTAAAATGTCCTGGCCTTCCACACTCATAACAAACAATACCCGGCTGATTCCCAACTGGGGCTATCTGAGTGTTTGGAGTAACTGTAGTCGTACAATCCCTAGTTATATGGCCGACTCTCTTATAGTTTCCACACCTCACAGTACACGGCCCTGCATGGTGTAACTTGCACTTGTTGCAGTAGGGAAGAGATCCAACATACCCCTTTTTCTCATTGTTCCCAGCTGTGTAAGCTCTTGCCACATTCTGGCCTCTAACATTCTGTCGCTTGAAAACTGGTTGTTGCCTCCGATTGTCTCTCGGGTTGTTATCCAATCTTATCTTGTTTTTAGCACTTCTAGCATATCCCTTCAGCTTTTGATCCATTAAGTTGTTGGCAACACGAATTGCATCTTAAAGTTTAGTGGGTTCAGCAGCGATTACATTCCCCTAAATATTGTCAGGCAACCCTCCAACGAATCTCTCAACTTTGTCCTCCTCATTTGGGACCATCCTAGTACACAACAACACCAATTCCTGAAATCTCCTGGTGTAAGCAGTCAAGTCATTTCCCTTCACAACCAAGTTCCACAACTCGGTCTCCATCTTTTGAACCTCGTTTCTTAGCCAGTACACTTCTGTCATCAAATTCATAAGTTCTGCCCAACTCATGGCATAGGCGGCCTCAATCCTAATTGTTCTCTTATAGAAGTTCCACCATGTCAATGCACTGTTCAGAAGCGTGCACGAAGCATACTTCACTTGGTACCTCTCTGGACAGTTGCTAATGTGGAACACCGTTTCCATCTTCTCGAACCAACGAGTTAACCCAACAACTCCTTCTGTCCCATTAAAGCTAAGTGGCTGGCACTTCAGGATGTCTTGATATGTACACTCTTGAGCAGACATAAATCCTCCGAAGTTATAGCCATTTCCTCCTCCGTTCCCATTATCATTTCCATTTTCTCTATTTCTATTTCCTCAATTTCTATTTCCTCCATTTCCATTTCCTCCATTTCTATTTCCTTCATTTCTATTTTCTCTATTTCCATTTACTTCCTCTTGACCACCCCCGTCTCTCATAAGGGGTTCAAGGTTCTTGGCAGTAGTACGAGCTCCCAACGCTCTTTCCATTTGGTGATCAATCTGCTCGTTAATTCCTTCACGTATCCTTGATGCTCCAGATCGACTGTTAGGCATTGTCTTACAACATAACAATACACAACACGATGAAATTCCGTGGCGATACGAGATTGTTAACGGGGTTCAAATAAAATAACAAGTATTATTATACGGAAATACAAAATCATAATAACTTCATGATAATGCCACGATTTAGTAATAATGCAATATGCAACAAGCAAAATAAAATATATCATTAAGTTAAGAATATCAAACATAGAATGGTAACATTAGATTTCATATCATCAATACTAATGGTTACAACATGGTTCCAAAATATAGGATTAACAAATCCCTAATAACTAGCTACTACTAGGTGTTATAGGTCCACACTAAGATACTCCAGGAATAATCTAAGAACGGTAGCCCAAATGCCTCCTGGCACAAGCCTCAAGCCTAGCAATTCTCATACGATCGTAAAATTTGAAACGTCGAATCTGTCTCATCTCCCTCTGAATACGCAACTCCCTATGTTGTGACCGGGAAACTCTCTAACTTGCAACATCCATCATGTCTCTAAGTCTCATATTATCCTGCTCCAACTCTCGGATCCTCTCTGACATATGTAACACCCTCAAATCTGAGTGTGCAGCGGAATGTTGAATATCCGAAGGCGTTACATTATTGGGTCAATAGCACAAGATCTGAGAACGACTACTAAACGTGTCATTTGAAAAAGATACATTGGATTAACAAAATACTTGTTTGTTACATAAGCTCATGGCTTCAAATAGTTCAACAAAATAGCTAAAGATTCCGGTTTATAACAATTGTCCCCAAAGTGTAATAAGACCCCAAATCTCAAGTGTTGACTCTTCAATTATTGACTCCCAATGTATCATCGCACCTCGTGCCTTATTGACCTGAAAAACATGCTTAAAACGTCAACATAAAGTTGGGAATTCAAATGTTTTAGATAAATCGCTGGTAGGACTCGCAAGAATTTCAAGTGAATGATTAAGCAACAAAGCAAACCATCATAAAAAGTAATTACGTTTTCCTAATGCTCATGACACCGCGATAGCTCGACATATAAGAAATGCAAATAATAATTTGCCAACAGAGTCCGTGATGATGTGCTAAACCCCGCAACATCCAGTTTCGCATGGTATGCGTTCAATCCCAGATGACAGCTATCACCCGAACGGAATGACAATCCCTAATAGATCTATCCATAACATTCGCGCCCACACAATGTAATTCCCAATCACATCTATGCAATTAACAGTTCATGATCATGGACATAATGGGTTATGGTAACTTAGGCAAACACGTAATCATAGTATAAAATGTACACTTGCGTCCAGTTTGTAAAACAAAGCATGTTCTCACCCCAAGGATGTAAATCATTTAAATAATTATAAAGCATGGGGCTATGAACTCACCTTAGCCGGTAGTTCTCTTGGAAGATAACAAATATCCAAGTAGGCAGTGGATCACACCGTCAAGTACCTAAGTAAGTACGGTCAAGTCTTAGTTTACACATTTAAGCTAACGACTCATTGTATAAACTAAATTATATTTTAAGTTTATATATACCGTTATCACTTGTGTGGTGATGCACAAGATCATTGTATTTATAATTTCGATGGTTTTCGAGAAACGTGAAATTGTTTCCGTTTAATAAATATATCATATTTATTACTTCTCGATAATAATATTTAAATATTACTCGAAACATAAACGTATATTTTAGTATATATATATTCCGTTTGTACTCACTTAAGTTTATAAACCAAGACTTTTGTTTTATCAAAGTAAATCATAAGTTTCTCGGATTTACGGTTTTAGTCCCTTCGTCTTATAGTTTTTATTTATTTACAAGTGAACCTCCAAAGTTTTATAATATTTATTAAAAACTTATCGATTATTTCCAATAGTTCAGCAACTCAGCCCTATTTACTAGTTTCGATGTACAATATATGTCCTTATGGTTTTTATAAGTTTTTCTAAATGTGACGAGTCTAACCATCTACTTTTCGTTAATTACATATCGATTCCCCCTAGTTTTCGAATTTAACTTAAAGGTTCAACTGAGTCCTTTTCCGTTTAGATATATACGAAATTCGTCCTTATTAGTTCTTTGAGTTATCAACAATCGACCTTTAACATTTTATTCAGTTTCAAAAGGCAAAATAGTCCTCTACTTTCGTTATCATATTTGACCACGAAAAAGTTTAAATAGTTATTAAATTGCTTTTATCACTTAGAAAGATCATAAAAGTTGTACCGCTAAAATAATCCGCTATCGAGCTTATTTTTGGCTTAACTGGGCCTTATTGGGCCCTTAAGTCCGTTTAGCTTTCTAGAGGCCCGTTATAGTATTAACAAGTCTAAATGTTTCCAATAAGCTCATGTGGGTCGGTTTAGCTTAAAATAAGCTCGGGGAGCTTATTATGGCTTATTTCGAGCTTATTGGGCCCGTAAGCCCAATAGCTTGGCCCGATATACCTTTTAGGGTCTTTAGGCTTTTACTAGATCATTTTTAACTTGAATTAAGCCCCAATAATCTGTGTCATTTTCCAGCTTATTCAAAATAAGCTAATAAGCTTCTTATTGGGCCGGCTTAGGCCCGTTAAGGTTTTTAAAGGGTCTTGTTGGGTCCATTAGGGTCTGTTAAGTACATTGAGGTCCAATAAGCACTTAGGAGGTCCGTTGTTGTCTTATTTAGCATTATTGATAAGCTTAATAAGCCCACCATGCCTTATTGGGCCCGATAGTAACCCAGTAAGGATTCTAGTGGTTCGGTCTATTTCTCTTGGGTCCAATAGTCATACTTTAGGTCTATTAAGCTCATTGAGCTCTCAACACGATCACCAATAAGCTGTCTTAGCTTAATCTAGTCTTAGTTCCGCATGCGTGGGCTCGGTAATGGGCGAAGAAGGCCCGTTAAGGTTCGTTTGTTTTAAAAGGAATATGACGGGTCAATTTAGGTTTGTCTTTAAGTCCCACATTAAAGCTCATTAAGCCGGTAAGCATCCGCTAATAAGCCTGTTAAGGCTTATTATGGGCTCATGGGGACGCGTTGGGCTCACGGTAATAATCACATTCCCTAAAGGCCTGAAAATGGTTTTATTAGTGTGTTATGTGGTTCGTTAAATCAACTGAGCACCAAATGAATGTGTATTAACTATTTTCTAACTCGTGAACCGTGAACATGCAATCGTTCATTAACTTCGAATATATGTTTCCACACCCCATGTCCGTGATTACAACCATAGTTTTTACGTGGGTGTTTCCTATATTCGAACATTTCCCAACCCTCGTTCGTTACTAGGTCACGCGCATGGTCCCTCATATTTAGCACTACACCCGACGTTATACGCAATATCCCTTGTGCGTATAACACATATGTTATTTTATTATTTTGCGAACTCACGCTAGTACACTAAATATATATCGACTTATGACTAGAATCAAGGAAAAGATATTATGAAGCGTAAAGGGTTTTATGACTTTACAAAAGGTCCTAGAGCTCGAGAGGTTTAGGAGGGGACCGTGTAAACCGCTAACCCGTAGTGCGTATACCCCCTTGTGGATGTTTGTTGGCGGTTTGAGACCCGAACACAAAGAGAGAGTGAATGTTTAAGTGTTTATGTGTTAGAGAAGGGTTTAAGGTGTGTGTGAGTTAACAAGAGTGTTAAATGGTGAGACTAAGTGAGTATTTATAGGCCATAAGCTAGTTACACTCTAGTCATATAGACAAACCAAACCGAGCTAGGAGGGGCGGTTTTTAGGCTTCTAGTTAATCACTCATGGTTTTTTTGCTAAATCCACCAATAGTACAAGCGTTTAATTACGTAGGTGATGTACTAGAGTGCTAGGATATGGAGTCTTTTGATTGTTGTGTTCTTTTCTTGCTATCGGCGGCACAAGGGAGGTCCAAAGAAAGAAATGGTCATTACCCAATGGTGTCAGGATCATAGGGACCATAGGACACAAATTTAATTTACCAAGGATTTGTACATGTACCTTTAAAGTCCATTTAAAAAAAGGGGGGGTTATGCTAGTAAGTAAATCCACATGGGACAATTTGTATGTTTACTTGTCAATTTCGGAACCCAAGTGATATTAACGCAAGACATTTGTTGATAAATTAAAAAAAAAAATTTTTGTGTCATGCGTTTAATAAGGGTATTCGGTTTGAGTCTAGGTAGTCTAGGTATTCCGGGTGCTCCAAATGTATTTTTCGTGAAAACGTAACCTTTTACGTGACCAATAGAAATCAAATATGCAAAGTACATAATTATTCCTCAAAAATAATCTATTTCCTACATGTTGATGTAAACTTAACTTATTTGATACCGTTTACCATTCAATGAATTATTTTCAGTCTACGCGATTTAGCAAAAAGTAAATAAAAAAGTTAACGCGTATCAGACAAAATAAATAGTTATCATCAATAGAGTCGAACAATGCCATGAACATGAGAAAAGATTACATCTCCACCGTTAGAAAGAGCTTTGTCCTCTAAGCTTAAGACCTGTAGTGGAGACGAAGCCGGTTTGTGAAGAGTATGTGGGTATTTTTGTTGAACAAATCTTCACGTTCCCTGGGTAAACTCAGGGCCCTCCTAGAGTTCCAGCGAACCTTAACCAATGGTATCCGGCTCCCGCTTCAATCATTTATCTCCCGTTCCATGATATCAACGTGCTCTTTTACAAACTGGAGCTTATCGTCAACATGAATTCTTTCTAACGGCATGACTAATGGTTCAATCGACGTAACATTTCTTTAGGTTTGATACATGGAAAGTGTGGTGAACTCTGCTCAACTCTTGAGGAAGTTCCAGCCTGTAGGCAACTTTCCAACTTTTGCTAACACATTGAAAGGTCTGACATATCTCGGGTTCAGCTGCCCCCGCTACCGAACCGTACTACTCCCTTTCAAAGGTAGACCTTGAGCATATTCTGTCTCCAACTTGAATACCATCTGCATTCGCTCGAATCAGCGTAGCTCTTTGTCGAATCTTTGCGCTTGCATCCTTTGCTTGATCAGGACGATCTTTTCTGTTGTTTCTTGGATTAATTCCGGACCAGTCAGTTGGGCTTCCCCAACCTCGGCCCAGCATACTGGTGATCGGCATTTTCGACCATACAGTGCCTCATACGGGGCGGCCTTTATGCTAGCGTGATAACTGTTGTTGTATGAAAACTCGGCCAATGGCAAATGCTTAACCCAGCCCTTGCCAAAATCAATCACGCAAGCACGTAGCATGTCCTCGAGAGTTTGGATGGTCCCTCGCCTGCTGACAGTTTTTCTAGATGATACCGCCCCCCAAAATATGCTCATGCTAATATCCGTTCCCAAAGCTTTTTGAAATGATCTCCAGAAATTTGAAGTGAATCTTCCATCACGATCACAGATAATTGAGGCAGGTATCCCGTGTCTTGCCACTATCCTGTTCAAGTACAATCTTGCCAGCTTATCCAACGGATCATTCTCCCGTATTGGTAAAAAGTGAGCAGATTTTGTAAGTCGATCCACAATCACCCAGATGGTGTCGAAACCCTGTGACGACCTAGGAAGTTTGGTGATAAAATCCATTGTTATATTATCCCACTTCCACTCGGGTATTTCTGGTTGTACTAGCAATCCTGATGGCCTTTGATGTTTGGCCTTGACCCTTGCACATGTCAGGCATTTGCTAACATACGTGGCGATGTCAGCCTTCATGTTTGGCCACCAAAATAATTTCTTCACATCTTGGTACATCTTTTCGGAACCGGGATGGATAGAATATTTCGACTTGTGGGATTCGTGCATAATCACGGATCTTAAGTCTCCATAGCCAGGTACCCAACTCCTACTGTGTAAGCATAGGGTCCCATCGGCACGTGGTTCCAATCTTTCCTTGGGTATATCCCTTCGGATCATACCTCCTACGTCTTCATTTACGAGATTCTCTGGTTTCTGGGCTTCGATCTGAGCTTCTAATATTCGTTTGGGGAGATCCAAACCAATTGTCATAACTAAGGCTCGAACCCGCAATGGCTCAATCCGTTCCTTACGGCTCAGCGCATCGGCCACTACGTTTGCTTTCCCTGGATGATAACGAATATCACCAGTCGTAATTAATTCTAGCCAACGGCGTTGCCTCATGTTAAGCTCCTTTTGATCAAGAATGTGTTGTAGACTTTTATGGTCGGTGAATACTGTGCATCTGGTTCCATATAGATAGTGTCTCCATATCTTTAGGGCAAACACAAACTGCACCAACTCCAAATCATGAGTGGTGTAGTTCTTCTCGTGAACTTTTAACTGTCGAGAAGCGTAGGCAATCACCTTCTCTCTCTGCATTAACACCGCACCTAAGCCTTTGTGTGATGCATCACAGTATACCACAAAGTCTTCGCTCCCTTCAGGTAAAGCCAGAATTGGGGCACTGCACAACTTCTGCTTTATCAACTGGAAAGCGTTCTCTTCCTTTTCTCCCCAGTCGAACTTGATCCCTTTCTGAGTAAGTTTCGTCATCGACTTAGCAATCTTCTGAAAATCCTTCAATGAACCTTCGATAGTAACTCAGCAAGACCTAGGAATTGGCGGATCACGTTGGTGTCCTTTGGAGATGCCCAATCCTTATAGACTCTATCTGGCCGGGTCCCACAATGTATTGCCACTACTATCAATGACATGTCCAAAAAATATACTTCGAATCCAAAATTCACATTTTGAAAACTTTGCGTACAACTCTCCTTCAAAACAATGTCCAAAATAGTTTAAGGTGTTCTTCATGCTCTCTTTCGTCTTTTGAATAAATAAGTATGTCATCGATGAAGACGATTACGAACTTATCCAGGTAAGGTTTGCACACTCGGTTCATGAGGTCCATGAATACCGCAGGTGCGTTTGTCAGTCCGAATGGCATAACCTGGAACTCGTAATGACCATACCGAGTTCGAAATGCCGTCTTTGGAATGTCTTGTTCTCGTACTCTAAGCTGGTGATACCCGGATCTCAGATCTATCTTCGAATAAATACTGGATCCTTGAAGTTGATCAAACAAATCGTCGATCCTCGGGAGTGGATAACGATTCTTTACTGTCAGTTTATTTAACTCGCGGTAGTCGATGCACATCCTGAATGACCCGTCCTTCTTTTTGACAAATAAGACTGGGGCTCCCCAAGGCGAGGAACTAGGTCTTATGAATCCCTTGTCAGAAAGCTCTTGTAATTGTTCTGATAATTCCTTCATTTCGGATGGGGCCAATCGATATGGTGCTCGAGCTACGGGTGCGGCTCCTGGAATTAAGTCGATTTGGAATTCCACTGGTCGAGCTGGAGGAAGACCTGGCAAGTCCTCGGGAAACACTTCTGGAAAATCTCGGACGATTGGTACGTCCTCTATCTGTTTCCTTTCCGACTTGTCCTCCTCTTTCTTGGCGGATATCTGTGCTAAAAAGACCTGGCATCCCTTGGCCATGTACTCTTGAGCTTTTGAACATGAGATAACTGTCAACCGAGATTCTCTCCCGTTGCTACTTTCGTTTCCGCAAAAAGTCAAAGTTTCATTCCCCCTTAGGAACTATGAACGAGTTTCTCAGCCGCATACGATCCACAGCGTGAAACTTCTTAACCAGTCCATACCGATAATGACGTCGAAACTAACCCAATTCTACTGGCATTAGATCTATGTTGAACGGATGGTCTAAGAAATTTAATGTGCAACCTCGTATAATGGTGTCTATCTTGACTAATTTTCCATCAGCTAACTCGACATCATAACAATTTTCTAATGAAGTTGGGGCGATGTTTATCAAGGAACTAAATGCAGTGGATATAAAACTTCTATCGGCACCAGTGTCGAATAAGATAGATGCATAGTGGTTATTTAAGAGGAACGTACCCGTGACGACATTCGCATCAGGGTTTCTGGAGCATCTCCCCCTCTATTGCATTCCCAACTCAAAACCCATCCTGGTGCATTCCCATTCCTCTATTTTTATTCTTCAGTTTGAACAATCTCTCTGAAGTGTCCTGTGCTCCCACTCCGAAACAACCCATTTCCTTTGGATTTGCCCCAATGCCCTTCGGAAGTGTTAGCACATTCGTGCTCTCAAGTATTTCAGCAATCGCGAGCAAAGTGCCTATCTTGTTTGTCTTGTGGTAACCTATGGGTTGCACGGGCCATTGTGGTGGAGATGGCACTTGTTGCACTTGGGCAAGGATCCCCCATACGGCTTCCTTTCGCCTGTCCCCATGTTGTAGACCTTTGTCGACATTCCTTCTTTTGAAGGTTTGCTGTTTGGTGACCATTGTTTTTTTGATGAATCATCACCCTCCTTTTGTTGTCAGATTGCCTTCCGCGTAGTGGAGGAGTTTCCGTCCATCAAGTCATGGCCAACTCAATCGTCTCATCCCAATGTCATGGGTTTGGCAGCTTTGACGTTCCATAAATTTGTCAGGAAGTCCACTGAGTACTTGTCAACCTTCTCGTTATTCAAATGGCAACAAACTTGAACATATCAGGGTTAACTCTTGTAACGTTCAGTGTACGACTGAACTCGTTTCCTTAACTTTTAGTTCCACACTCCGATTTCCCAGTTTTCTTGATTCCCCTAGCGGACAAATACTGTCAGTCACTTTTCCTTGATACTTCCCAAGTCATGGCATATGCCTCTGGACCTAAGGTTCTTATCTGACCATTCCACCAAGTCAAGGCAGCACCTAACAGAGTGCAGGTGGCAAACTTAACTTGATTCTCAACGGCACAACCACTGATATTGAAAACTGACTCCATCTTTTCAATCCATCGAGTTAAACCGACCACGCCTTCAGCCCCTTTGAAGTTCCAAAGGTAGCACTTCATTAAATTAGCGTTAAAAACAAGACCTCAGTTTTCCACGTTCCATCGGTTTAAGCCCGTCGCCTGTGCTTCCATCCTCCTTGTGGAGTTTCTGCATAGAGCTTGTCATCATGCTTGGACGGATTTCGGGGGTCATGTTATTGGGTTGGTTCATTGACATGGTATTTTTGTCATCTCCTCTGGTTTTTAGGTCCATGATTTGTCTAGCTCACAAAAGATAAAACATGAGGTATATGACAGAATATAATAATTAATGTAGATGAGAAATCAACACAAGAGAGGAATATATAAAAAGTTAACACATCCATTTCATTCAAACATTGAAATTTTTTAAAGAAATAGTCTTCTGATACACATAATAACAATAAAAAAGATCTATGGCTATGCTAGCGGGAAAACCCCATCTTAACATTCTGCACATAGACCTAGCAAGATTACAATAAACATAGATCACTAAAAGTGACGTGTTCAGCGACCCCAGAAGCATCCTGATGATCTGAAATCCTAGCCTCTGGTCCTGGCTGTCTAGCTCTCCTCTGCGGCTCGCAGTTCCAACAACTACAGTTTCTGCAGTGTCACTCAATCTCCTCGCCTCATGTCTCTGATTACTCGAGGAGCGTCTCTACCATCTGTCCTGCAAACTACGATAAGTCTCTCGAAGTGCTGCTAACCAGCATGCAGGCATCTGAAAATGAGTCTCGGTGTACCTGGTGCAAGTGTCTAATGAGAGTACTCTCAGCTGTAGCTTGTCTGTGTGCCTGTAGTAGGTCTCATGTGCTTACCTATATCAAATGGGTCGAAGCTCCCTGATGATTTCCTGTCAAATCCTATCGAACGAGCCCAAAGCCTCGCGGGAAGCCTAGGCCTCCTACTCCACATCCATACGTCTCCTGGAAGTCATCCAATCCCCCATAAGAAATCGACCCGCATGCAGTCCATATCGACCTCGCTGTATATACTAGACCTTACTATCCTGCGGCCTCCTAGTAGAGCATACAAGTCCCTGTTATCCCGCTCAGGAGCTCAACCCCCCCCCCGCAAGCTCAACGACCTAGTGTTGACCTCTCCCACGGTCATAGGTGCTATCTCTGGAACTGCCTCTACCGGATCTACCCAGCTCCAAATCCCATACCAACATCTCTAATCCCCTTTCGCCTCTCTTCACACTACATGTGCTGACAAACCCATAATCTATCCTTCGGCCTCTGGTAGGTCTAGCAGTGGAACTCTCTCCGATCTCATATCTGGAGTATATAGTGGACAAATGCAACCTCTTGCGGGGAGGCTGCTCAGACTCGGGAATATCATCCCTACGGTCAACAGGTGATGGCATGGATAGAGATGGTGGTAGTGGTGTAGTGTAGTGGTGGTAAAGCGGAAGTAACTGCATCAATGAGAGCCTGGGTGGATGCTATCCTGAGTGTATGGATTTGGGTTAGACACCCAGATGATGGTGGTAAAGGTGGTGAATGTGCAGGCGGGCCGGCACCTAGCAAGTGCTCCCCTGCAGAGGGTGTGAAAGTGAGATATGTGGTGATGTGAAGGAGTAGTCATGGTCAAAAGACTCTCCACCTCTGCCTCTGGAGAAGGGATATGGAAGTCTGGGGTCAGACGGTAATCCCTACCCCCAAAGTAATGTCAGTGGAGGTTGGGGTATAACAGCTCTGTTTCCACAGGTGAAAAAATAGGCTCATCAGTAGTATGACGGTATTAGAGTTCAGCCGGAGCTAAGTACTCCTCCTCGCCCGACTCCACACCCCTCATTCCTCATCCTCATCCCTAGTCGTCATCCCCTAGATGAATCGCCGTCCATCATCATCTCCATCCCATCTCCCCCGTCCATAGGATAGTCAACCGGACCATCCTCCGTCTTATCATCCTCGTACCCCTCCGGGTCCTCCTCGGGATCCGACTCAGTAACGTATCCAGGTGACTCAGCAGTAGGTGAAACAATAGGAGGTAATGGCTGCTCCTCAGCCGGAAACTCATGGTCATCCTCCAACGGTATATACTCAGGGTATATAGCCTGGCACGTAGTCAGGGTCATGTGCCTGTATGAACATAAGCTCACGCTTATCCTCATCCTGAGGAACTGGCTGTAGCGGGAGTCCGTCGTATCCTAGTACGATGACCCGTGGAATGCCTCCCTCCGCACTTCTCATCAATCGCTCCCCAGAAAGCCCTGTCTGCTCAGAGTCGGTGTAGGACGGCAGTGTAGGTAACATCATACGTCGCAGAAAGACATGGTTACTGCAAAAAGTAAAATAACTTATATAAGTATCTCTTATAAGAAAATTCGATATGTTATGTCTGTAAGGCTTTAATAATAAAGTCTTTATAGTAATATACGTAATATCATTTATATACACGTATATTAATTGGGTAAGCACTTAGTACCCTACTAATGCTTAACCAATGCATGTCATATAAACATATATGCGCTAGAAGTAAACAAGTAATGCATGTATGTCCCTCACAAATCCAATTGTAAGAACATATTTGAAAATGGTATAGTCCAGACAAAAAAACGTTTGACCGTTCTCTATAACCTTTGGCTCTTATACCAATCTGTAACACCTCAAATCGGAGGTGCAACGTAATGTTGAATATCCAAGACGTTACATTATTGGGCAATAGCACAGATCTGAGAACGACTACTAAACGAGTCCGTTTGAAAAAGATACATGGATTAACGAAAATACTTTTTTTGTTAACATAAGCTCATGGCTATCAATAGTTCAACAAAATAGCTAAAGATTCCGGTTTATAACAATTGTCCCCAAAGTGTAATAAGACCCCAAATCTCAAGTGTTGACTCTTCAATTATTGACTCCCAATGTATCATCGCACCTCGTGCCTTATTGACCTGAAAAACATGCTTAAAACGTCAACATAAAGTTGGTGAATTCATAGGTTTATGTAAATCGATGGTAGGACCGCAAGATTTCCAAGTGTATGATTAAGCAACAAATGCAAACATCATAAAAAGTAATTTCGTTTTCCTAAGCTCATGACACCGAAGCTCGACATATATGAATGCAAATAATAATTGCCAACAGGAGTCCGTGAATGATGTGCTAACCCCGCAACATCCCAGTTTCGACATGGTATGCGTTCATTCCCAGTGATAGCTAGTCACCCGAACGGGGATTGTCAATCCCTAATAGATCTATCCATAACATTCGCGCCCACACAATGTAATTCCCAATCACATCTATGCAATTAACATTTCATTATCAGGACATAATGGGTTATGGTTAACTTAGGCAAACACGGTAACATAGTATAACAAATGTTTACACTAGCGTCCAGTTTGTAAAACAAAGCATGTTCTCACCCCAAGGATGTAAATCATTTAAATAATTATAAAGCATGGGGCTATGAACTCACCTTAGCCGGTAGTTCTCTTGGAAGATAACAAATATCCAAGTAAGCAGTGGATCACACCGTTAAGTACCCAAGTAAGTACGGTCAAGTCTTAGTTTACACATTTAAGCTAACGACTCTTCGTATAAACTAAATTCCATTTTAAGTTTATACATACCGTTATCACTTGTGTGGTGATGCACAAGATCATTGTATTTATAATTTCGATGGTTTTCGAGAAACCGGGAAATTAGTTCCGTTTAATAAATAAATCATATTTTATTACTTCTCGTAATAATATATAAATATAACTAGAAACATAAACGTTAATAGTTATTAGTATATATATATTCGTTGTACTCACTTAATTTAATAAACCACGACTTTTGTTTATCAAAGTAAATCATAAGTTTCTTAAATTACGGTTTTTAGTCCCCTTTCTTTTTATAGTTTTTATTAATTAACAAGTGAACCTCCAAGTTTTAATATTTATTAAAACTTATCATTTATTTTCAATAGTTCACAACTCTAGCCCTTATTTACCTAGTTTCGTAATGTGACAATAATGGTCCTTATGGTTTTATAGTTTTCTAAATGTGACGAGTTCTAACCTTCTACTTTTCGTTAATTACAATATCGGTCCCCCTAGTTTTCGAATTTAACTTAAAGGTTCAACTTGAGTCCTTTCCGTTTAGATATTTACGAAATTCGTCCTTATAGTTCATGAGTTTTCAACATTCGACTTTAACATTTTATTCAAGTTTCGAAAAGGGCAAAAATAGTCCCTCTACTTTCGGTTTTCATATTTTGACCACGAAAAAGGTTTTAAATAGTTTTAAATTGCTTTTTATCCTTAGAATAGATCATAAAAGTTGTTCGGCTTAAAAATAAGCTATTCGAGCTTATTTTTGGCTTAACGGGCCTTAGTGGGCCCGTTAAGGTCCGTTTAGCTTTCTAGAGGCCTGTTATAGTATTAACAAGTCTAAATGTTTCCAATAAGCTCATTTGGGTCGGTTTAGCTTTAAAATAAGCTCGGGGAGCTTATTATGGCTTATTTCGAGCTTATTGGGCCCGTAAGCCAATACTTGGCCTGAACTACCTTTAGGTCGGGCTTTAGGCTTTTACTAGATCATTTTTAACAATGAATATAAGCCCCAATAATCTTTCACTTCCAGCTATGCAAAATAAGCTGAAAGACTTCATATGGCTGGCTTGGGCCCGTTAAGGTTTTTAAAGGGTCTTGTTGGGTCCATTAGGGTCCGTTAAGTACATTGAGGTCCAATAAGCACTTAGGAGGTCCGTTGCTTATTTAGCTTATTCGATAAGCTAATAAGCCCACCGTTGGGCCTATTGGGCCCGATAGTAACCCGGTAAGGATTCTAGTGGTTCGGTCTATTTCTCTTGGGTCCAATAGTCATACTTTAGGTCTATTAACTCATTGAGCTCTCAACACAATCACCAATAAGCTGGTCTAAGCATAAGGAAAGCCTTATCCATGCTGGGCTCGGTAGGGGCTAAAGGCCGTTAAGGGTTCGTTTGGTTTTAAAAGGAATATGACGGGTTCATTTAGGTTCTAAGTCCACATTAAGCTCAATTAAGCCGCGTAAGCTCGCTAATAAGCTGTTTAGGCTTATTATGGCTCATGGGCTCGCGTTGGGCTCACGGTAATAAGCTACGAGTCCATTAATGGCCCGAATGGTTTATTAGTGTGTTATATGGTTTCGTTAAATCGTCTAGCACCAAAATGAATGTGTTTAACATTTTCTAATCGCGACCCGTGACATGCAATCGTTCATTAACGTCGAATATATGTTTCCACACCCCCATGTCGTGATTACAACCATAGTTTACGTGGGGGTTTCCTTATATTCGAATGTTTTCCCAACCCTCGTTCGTTACTAGGTCACGTCGCTTGGTCCTCTATATTTAGCACTACACCCGTCGTTATACGCAATATCCTTTGCGTATAACACACATGTTATTTATTATTTGCGAACTCACGCTAGCACACTAAATATATACGCGACTTATTGACTAAGAAATCAAGGAAAAGATATTATGAAGCGTAAAGGGTTGTTATGACTTACAAAAGGTCCTAGAGCTCGAGAGATTTAGGAGTGGACGTGTAAACCTTGGTACTTATTTGGACAGCTGCTAATGTGGAACACCATTTCCATTTTCTCAAACCAACGAGTTAACCCAACAACTCCTTCTGTCCCATTAAAGCTAAGTGGATGGCACTTCAAGAAGTCTTGATATGTGCACTCTCGAGCAGGCACAAATCCTCTGAAGTTATAGCCATTTCCTACTCCGTTCCCATTACCATTTCCATTCCCTCTATTTCCATTTCCTCCATTTCCATTTACTTCCTCTTGACCACCCCCGTCTCTTAGAAAGGGTTCAAGGTTCCTTGCAGTGGTACGAGCTCCCAATACTCCTGCCATTTGGCTATCAATTTGTTTGTTAATTCCTTCACGTGTCCTTGATGATCCAGATCGAGTATTAGGCATTATCTTATAACATAACAATACACAACACGATTAAATTCCATGGTGATGCGAGATTGTTAACAGGGTTCAAATAAAATAACAAGTATTATTATATGGAAATACAAAATCATAATAACTTCATGATAATGCCATGATTTAGTAATAATGCAATATGCAATAAGTAAAAGAAAATATCATTAAGTTAAGAATATCAAACATAGAATGGTAATATTAGATTTCATATCATCAATACTAATGGTTACATCATGGTTCTAAAATATAGGATTTACAAATCCTTAATAACTAGCTACTACTAGGTGCTACGGGTCAACACTAGGATAATCAAGAAATAATCTAAAAATAGTAGCCCAAATGCCTCCTGGTATAAGCCTCAAGACTAGCAATCCTCTTGCGATCATAAAATCTAAAACGCCAAACCTGTCTCGTCTCCCTCTGAACACGCAACTCCCTACGTTGAGACTGGCCAACTCTCTGACTCGCAACATCCATCATGTCTCTAAGTCTCATATTATCCCGCTCCAGCTCTCGGATCCTCTCTAACATATCAGTACTCTGTTGTCCTGTCGCTACGATCCTGTATCCTTAATCCCTTTGGACACTCTCAATAACCTAAACACGACAAACTGGAATCTCCTCTGTATGATCATGAAACCTCTGAACCAAATCTCCCAATGTCTCATACGTGACCTTTACAGCTCCCTCCTGAGTAGGCTCAGGGATATCATCAGCTACCACTTGGTGAGTAACTCTATCAACTATAACCTCAACTGGGCCTCTCACACCCATCTTGATCTCCTCTCGATTAATAGCCTCAACTATGACTCTAGCATCAATCCCTCTATCTCTAAGAGCATCCGTATAAGCGATACACTCATTAATCTCTGCCTGAATCTCGAGGTCAATATCGATCCCATCACTCCTCACAACATCAACATCCATCTCTAAATTAGTCCCTCTAGACCTAGATGGCTCAGAACTTTCATCCTCAAAGTCAACTCCTAATCCAGTCTCTCTAGGTACATATGGCTCAAAACTATCCTCTGAATAACCCTCTAAATCTGTAGCTGTCTTAGGACTCCTAATCCTCTTAGGTGATGGTAAAAGATCAGCACGTGCAGAAGACAATACTCCATGTATAGGTGAAGATAACGGTACAGATGCAGTAGGGGATCTACTCCTTTTGCGAGAAGGACTCGCAAAAGAATAATCATGAGATGGTCTCTTAGAAATAGCAGCAGGTGAACAATGAATACTCGGTACCAATGAACATAAATGATGACTAGGTCTCATACCCGATGATGGTGTGGGTAATAAGCGATCAGAAGATGAATGACTAGATGCATAATCATATAAAGCATCCACAGAAGAATCCGAAGAAGACTTTGATGATGAATCCCTCGAAGAATCATCTAAAGAAAAATGATATGAAGAAGAGTAATCAACTGAATGTCTCACAGCAAGACTATGAGTAGGTAACGTTCTAACCCTCTTCCTCGCAATCATCATGTGTATC
>BQNB010063124.1:0-35808 GCA_026074375.1 Tanacetum coccineum
GTTGACCCGAACCCGAGTCACCCGAGTTCATATAGTGATAGTAGCTTGCTTCTCAATTGGATCGTTATACCTGATGACAATAGGATTCAGAATACCAACGGAATTCTGCGAGTTACAGACACACCACTCGAGAATACTTCGTTGGGCAGAAATTCTAATCCGAATTCTCGATACAGTCGCACCACGAGAACCTTGAATTAGTGTCCAAGATCACCTCCCAATTCCTGCCTTAAATTAGGATAGCAATGGAGCAAAATACCCTCTGAATGCAGAGAATAATTGTTATCTTAGGAAAATTCAAAAGTGTCTTTCATTTCCTATTTTCCAGTACATAATGCAGAAAGAAAATAACTGCCAAAGCAAAACCTACCCACGTTTCCTACACTTCTGGGAATAAGAAAATTGACCAAATCAAATAAAATAAAATAAAGGAAAAATAAAAATAGCTAAGACATCATGGGATCCCATTGGATCAAGTTGACCCAGGCCTGCTGACTTTGAGTCGAGTCCAATGGGCTTGTATCTGGTTCCTCCTCTTGCCTATCATCCTCCCCGTCTTCGGAAGAGTTTGTCCTCAAACTTGGAAGGGGTTCGTCGGGATCAAAGTACGGTTGAAGATCTGCCACGTTACAGGATGTGGAAACATTCCCCGGTAGATCGATCTTGTAGACATTATCGTTCACCTTTTCTAACACTTTAAAGGGACCATCAGATCGGGGGCTCAATTTAGATCGACGCTTAGTAGGAAAACGTTCTTTCCGCATGTGTAGCCATACTAAATCACCGGGCTTAAATAATACATGTTTCCGCCCCTTATCTCGTCGATATTTAAGAAGCTCGTTATTTTTGGTGATTTTGTCGTGCACGTGATGGTCTGAATCTCCATTGCTAAATCACTTGCTTCTTTACTAAACTTGGTAGTATCAAGTACAACAAGGTCAAGTGGCATTGAGGGGTTCAACCCGTACACTACCGATGAAAGGGACGGATGCCGTGTTTTATTGAGCCCGAAAGTAAGCAAATTCAGCTCGAGGTAACAATTCTTCCCACTGTTTCAAATTAGTCGTGATAAGGGCGCGAAGTAGTGATCCAAGAGTACGATTTGTAACTTCCGTCTGGCCATCAGTTTGAGGATGGCTCGATGTACTAAACTTGAGCTTTGTTCCGAGCTTCCGCCATAATGTCAACCAAAAATGGCTCAAAAACTTGACATCTCTGTCACTAACCATGGTCTTGGGCACCCCGTGTAGTCGGACGATCTCCTTGAAATACAAATTAGCCACTTGAACAGCGTCGTATGTAGTGTGGCAGGCGACAAAGTGAGCCATTTTTGAGAACCGATCAACTACTACCATAACAGAATCTTTGTGGTGCTGGGTACGTGGTAAACCGGTGATGAAATCGAGACTAACGTCTTCCCAAGGTGCCAGCGGTACCGGCAGTGGCATGTACAACCCATGGGGAGATAGTTGGCTCTTAGCTCGATGACAAGGTAGGCAGCGTCGGATAAAATGCTCAACATCACGTGCGAGCTTGGGCCAAAAAAAGTTAGCTCGTAACAGGTGGGTCGTTTTATCGATACCCAAGTGACCAGCCAATCCTCCTGCATGCGTTTCTTGAATCAAAACGATTCGAATGCTATGACGGGGGATACAAAGGCGTTGTTGCTTAAATAAAAATCCACTAAAAATATGGAAATCACCCCATGACTAATTTTGAGTCGTCTGGCAGTGTGAAAATAGAACCCCAAAATCTGGATGAGTAGGATATTCATGCTTGAGAAGTTCGAACCCAATAATTTTTGGTTGTAGATGATTAAGCAGCGAGTATTTGCGGGATAAAGCATCGGCTCTTTTGTTCAACTTTCCAGTTATGCTTGATAGTGAAGTTAAAAACTTGAAGGAACTCCACCCATTTAGCGTGCCTTGGCAGTAGCTTGTTTGGCCCTGCCAGGTGATCTGCCAGTGTGTTCAGGGGTTAAAGGTATCTTCCTGACCACTATCCAAAGGATTCAGGCCTCTAAGACAGTCCCATAATTCTTGAGAGTCTTTATTTGTAGCTGAAGGCAGAGGGTCCGTTACAGACAGGTCTCATCTTGTGTGTTGGCCGAAGTTACAATAGTGACATTGAACCCTCGAATATGTTCGAAGATCTCGAAATGATCTTCCAGTTCCGGGGTGCTTTCGTTGTTGTGGAATAAGAAGCCTTCGTATCTTAATGTAGAAAAGAAAGGCACCAGGTTTGAGAATAAGGTGGGATCCCTGGATCTAGTGGCCAGCGAATCACTGATCAAAAAGCAGATTTTTTTTAGATTCTTCATGGATCTAGTGAACGACTATACAAGTATGTTCTCCTTTGGACTTGGTCGTGCAAGGGATCCCCCCTTGAAAAAAAGTCGATTCGTTACCTCTGAACGGAAGGGCCCCTGTTATGTAGTTTTTTTCGCTGAATAAATGAGAGAGAGTGGGAGGGTGGGTCTCTTCTCATTAGGCCCGCTTAGATTTTGGTTGGGGCACGCCCCACTGAGGTTAACTCTTAAAGAGCGGTCCCGGTAGTACCGCCGCGCGACCAGGAAGTTAGGGTTTTTTTGAAATATCTGTGGCCCTGCTTCAAAGCCCATCTACACATGCAGGAGGCGTTGAACACGGACGGAGACTCTCCCGCCCCTTCGATAGCAATTCCTGCATACGTCCTTCCATACCAACTTCCATACCAACTTAGCTGCCCGGCGCTGCTATTGGCATAACAACCGGTACACCATAGGTTGGCCCAACCCAGTCGCTCTACCCACTGAGCTAATAGCCCGTCGTGCGGGCCCCCCATGGGGGCCCACTATGCCAAAAGCGAGAGAAACCCCATCCCTCTCTTTTCTTTTTTCGCCCTCATGTCGCCACACAAGGGGCATGGGGACGCTCCTCTAGTCCGAATCAAGATGGCTCCTCTCGATCTTGTGATGCCTTCAAAACGATTCGAATGCTATGACGGGGGATACAAAGGCGTTGTTGCTTAAATAAAAATCCACTAAAAATATGGAAATCACCCCGTGACTGATTTTGAGTCGTCTGGCAGTGTGAAAATAGAACCCCAAAATCTGGATCAGTAGGATATTCATGCTTGAGAAGTTCGAACCCAATAATTTTTGGTTGTAGATGATTAAGCAGCGAGTATTTGCGGGATAAAGCATCGGCTCCTTTGTTCAACTTTCCAGATTTATGCTTGATAGTGAAGTTAAAAACTTGAAGGAACTCCACCCATTTAGCGTGCCTTGGCAGCAGCTTGTGCTGACCTTGAATATACTTTAGAGCTTCATGGTCTGAATGTAAAATAAACTCCTTTGATATCAGGTAATGTTGCCAATGATCTAAAGCTCGGATGATAGCATAGAACTCCTTATCGTATGTAGTATAACGGCGCTTCGCATCATTGAGCTTCTCACTAAAATAGGCTATTGGACGGCCCGATTGGGAGAGCACAGCCCCAATTCCGACACCAGATGCATCGCACTCAACCTCAAAAACATCAGTAAAGCATGGCAGCGCCAAAACTGGAGTCGAGGCGAGCTGCCTTTTGAGTTCTTCGAAGGCCATTTGTGCTTGTGGGTTCCATTCGAAGTGCTTATACTTGGTAACCTCAATCATTGGTGCCACAATGGTGCTGAATTTTTTTATAAATCGCCGATAGAAAGAAGCAAGGCCATGAAAGCTTCTAACTTGCTGGATAGTTTGCGGTATTGGCCAATCTCGGATAGCTTGTATTTTTGTGTCATCTACTTGAATTCCCTGTGCAGACACAAGATAGCCAAGAAAGGTGATTTGGTTAGCAAAAAAATCACATTTTTCTAAGTTCCCATATAGTTTCTCCCGAGCAAGGACAGTGAACAACTGTTGTAAATGGGTTTGATGATCCGATTCTGACTTGCTATACACAAGGATGTCGTCGAAATAGACAACAACAAATTTATTCAAAAAGGGTTTCAACATTTCAGCCGCATGAAGGTGCTTGGTGCATTTGACAGTCCGAATGGCATAACGAGCCACTCGTATAACCCTTCTTTTGTTTTGAAGGTTGTTTTCCACTCATCGCCTTCGTATATCCTTATTTGATGATACCCGCTCCTCAAATCAACTTTAGAAAAAATGGTGGCACCATGGAGCTCATCCAGTAAATCATTTAGACGAGGAATAGGGAAGCGGTACTTGATAGTGATCTTATTGATTGAACGACTATCCATGCACATTCTCCATTCTCCGTTCTTCTTTGGTACCAGTAATGTCGGGACCGCACACGGACTAAGGGACTCTCGGATGAGTCCTTTCTCTAATAGTCCATCAACCTGTCTCTGAATCTCAGTAGTCTCCTGTGGGTTAGTACGATAAGCAGGTTTATTTGGAAGGGCTGAACCGGGAATGAGGTCGATCTTGTGTTGTATGGAACGCATGGGGGGTAAACCGGGTGGAATTTCAGTAGGAAACACATGTGAGTAAGACTTTAGTAGTGATTGGACAAGTGGGTGTGTGTTTTGGTGAGGTTTGTCTTCCTCTTCATCAAGTCCCAACAAAATGAACTCTTTAGCAGAGTGATATTCATGTTGTTCAGATTTGAGAAGGTTACTCAGGGAAAAGGTAGACTTTGTAGAGTTTGTTGTGGGGTCAATGGGGGTGAGGATTATTTTCCGATTATTATGAACAAAAGAATAGGTGTTCAAATAACCATCATGTATCACCCGACGGTCGAATTGCCAAGGGCGCCCCAATAAGACATGACAAGCATCCATCGGAATAACATCACACCAAATTTTATCTGCATACCATTTACCGATACTAAAAGATAATAAAACTAGGTGGGTCACGTTTATACCTTTTGTTGGGAATAAATCTTCATATGACTTAATACTGCCAACAGTACTAAAGGGGTTAGTACTGCCAGCACAAGGTTAGTACTGCCAGCACAAAGTTAGTACTGCCAATGAAACTTAATACTGCTAGTTGAAGAAGTTTGTACTGCTAAATAGTCAAAGCTGATGATATGAAGATAAGAAGGTATGGAGAGCATTTCGGAATATTTAGTTTTGAATTGTAACTGTTCCTAATAGATAGGCAGATATATTTGTAAAGGGCTCCTTGTATTTCTATAAAAGGAGATCCCTAGAGTAGTGATAGTTAGAACTTTAAGATATACACTTAGAGAGAATTTGTAATTGCTTCAAGGTTGTGTAACCCCAGTACTTAGAGAGTACTCGTATTATTTATAATATTGGAGCAGTGATTTTGGTATTTATTGTTTGTGAGTGATCGTTACTGTTTCATACATTTCTCTAGAGTATCAAAGTGTAGTTTCCGCATACACTTTGGTATATTCACAAAGTCTCAATCTTTGTTATTTTGGATTCTTCCAAGGTAACAAACTCTTTATATACTAAAGAATCGATCAAGGCGTGGGATCAACAAGTGGTATCAGAGCCTGTGCTTTGAGATACTTTGATCTAGGGAATATGGAGTTAGAAAATTCTCAAAATAATTCGTTGGCAAAGCTTCCCATACTCAAACTAGGAGAGTATGAGATGTGGGAAATAAGGATTAAGCAGTACTTTCAGATCCAAGACTATGCTTTATGGGAGGTGATAGAATATGGGAATTCATGGGTACCTATTCCTATTACAGCACCAGAATCAGGTCCATCAACTGCATTAAAGATGACTGTGCCTTCAACTACTGAAGAAAAGATCTGTAAGAAAAATGATGTCAAAGCAAGAAGTCTTCTTCTCATGGCTCTTCCAAATGAACATCAGCTTACCTTTAACCAGTATGCTGATGCTCAATCTATGTTTATTGCTATTAAAGCTCGCTTTGGAGGAAATGATGCTACAAAGAAGACACAAAAGGCATTATTGAAGCAGCAGTATGAAAACTTCAATGCTACAAGCTCAGAATCTTTGGATTCTATCTTTAACAGGCTTCAAAAGCTTGTTAGTAGATTGGCAATTCTTGGTGTAGATACGTCTCCAGAGGATTTAAATGTGAAGTTTTTGAGAAGTTTACCTTCAGAATGGGATACGCATGTTGTGGTTTGGATGAACAAACCCGATTTTGAAACTATGGGTTTGGATGATTTGTACAACAATTTTAAAATTGTTGAACAAAAGAAATGATAGTAGCTTGCTTCTCAATTGGATCGTTATACCCGATGACAATAGGATTCAGAATACCAACGGAATTCTGCGAGTTACAGACACACCACTCGAGAATACTTCGTTGGGCAGAAATTCTAATCCGAATTCTCGATACAGTCGCACCACGAGAACCTTGAATTAGTGTCCAAGATCACCTCCCAATTCCTGCCTTAAATTAGGATAGCAATGGAGCAAAATACCCTTTGAATGCAGAGAATAATTGTTATCTTAGGAAAATTCAATAGTTTCATTTCCTATTTTCCAGTACATAATGCAGAAAGAAAATAACTGCCAAAGCAAAACCTACCCACGTTTCCTACACTTCTGGGAATAAGAAAATTGACCAAATAAAATAAAATAAAATAAAGGAAAAATAAAAATAGCTAAGACATCATGGGATCCCATTGGATTAAGTTGACCTACGCCTGCTGACTTTGAGTCGAGTCCAATGGGCTTGTATCTGGTTCCTCCTCTTGCCTATCACTTGTTAACAATCTCCCTTGATAGACTTGATATCTTTGAAGGAAGATCTTGTATATTTGCGGAAGTCTTTGTATTTAATTCTTGAGCTTTCATGATTCTTGAATCTCGATGCTTATAGTATGTCTTTGTAGTTTGAGCATGAGCATGTGGTAATGAATCCGACTTTAGATGGAATAAAGCATCACCATCTCCATCTTTATGTTAACATGAAATAAAACAGTTAGCAATAAAGCGTGTGGACGAATATGGCTTTGTCATTCTTCCGGATTTGGTTAGATTAACCTTCGGTTCCGTAGGACCGTTTTACAGCGTTTTACCTGATCATGTAGATTCAAAGAATCTCCTTGACAGGGTTTCAACTCAAAGCGTAGGATCTTCTAACACAGATGTATTAGATTTACCATGCTTGCTAGTTCTCATTACCGGAACGTCTCAAAGCAGACAACACGGTAAGAGTGAATCGAGTGAATCAGATAGTTACTATCTTTCTGATTAAGCCGTCAATTCATTTCCTGGAACAAGTTTGATTCACATTGAATCGCACCATCGTTTCTTTCCAGTTGACACAAGTTTGATTCATATAGAATCTCGCAAGTCACCTACCAAGAGCTTGTTTGATGCTGGCTCAAGCAAGATTTCCATCTTCATTGTGAGTACATAAGTATCACTTGGATGTTCTGGCAAAATCTCATGGATAATGCGTAGGACTCTTGTTGACATCTTATGAACTTATTGGTGTTCAACAAGTGTTCGTAATGGAATGTGTCCTAATAAGATTTATTTTATTGATCTTTTGGCTCTAGACTCGATTAGTGCGTTTTGGTTTTAGTAATCGGAGGCTGGAGCAGACTGCCACCTATTCAATATCAACTATCTCGGAGTGAGAAAGTCAATAGAAGTAGTGTGTATCTCCGTGATAAATGAGACAAGTTTCTGTTGAGAGAAACCCGAATGGCTGGGAAGGGTTGTGCATTGCATCATTGGGTCTATGATGTCATCTTCAATATCAGCAATCAACATTGTAATTCTGACAGCATATGTATTGACCCAGTTTTTGCCTAAGTTGTGTGGAGGGCTTCTTTCTTTTCACCCTTTATCCATACATTTCTTTTTCATTCTTCAACCCCTTCAATGCTTACCAAGACGTGTTGGAAACAAGAAAAGTATCAATCACTTCCAAGTTGTAATAGTCTTAGCCCGTAGTTTGTTATATGATTAGTCTAGTAAGCTAGTCTAGCCCAAGGCCTATGGAAAGCCCGTTAAGGCCCACCATTGAGAAAGGTCCACTCGTCTGGCCATCAATTACAGTGGATGGTGTAACAAGACTTAAGGAATATACTGAACTTACCCCTGCAGGAGCCATTCAAGCTGATTGTGACATCAAAGCAATTAATATCATTCTCCAAGGCCTTCCAACAGAAATCTATGCTCTTGTGAGTCAACATCGTGTAGCCAAGGATCTTTGGGAGAAGATTAAACTGCTCATGCAAGGAACATCGTTAACAAAGCAAGAACGAGAGTGTAAGTTGTACGATGAATTTGATAAGTTTACTTACAAGAAAGGAGAGTCGTTACACGAGTACTACTTGAGATTCACACTGTTACTCAATGATATGAACATCTACCAAATGCCACTGGAGCAATTTCAAGTTAATACCAAGTTTCTGAACACACTTCCTGATGGCTCACGCTCGTCAGATTTCAAAGAATATGAAGGAGGATTTGTTACTTTTTTGGTGAGGAGCAAATGGAGAAGAACACTGGTAAAGGTACTATCAGCACAGTAAACTTGATTTGAAGATAGTATACTTTGTCAAAGAGTTGAAGTTTAACCTTTTTAGTGTCTCACAAATGTGTGACAAAAAGAACTATGTTCTTTTTACTGATTCTGAATGTCTTGTTTTGTCTCCAAATTTAAGTTGCACTGATGGAAAATGTACCCCCCACCCCCAAGAACACTTTAAAAATTCCTAAACAAAACAATATGTCCATATTTGAAATGAAAAAACATAGTTCCCAAAGATGGTATTAACTTCGTCTAGTGCCAAAGGCTACATCTGAGGATTCAATTTATGGCATATGAGGACTTGGTCATGACAATTTCAACAAATATCAAATAAACATGTAAAAGATAATCTTGTAAGAGATTTGCCTTTAAAAAGGTTTGAGAATGACCAAACTTGTGTTGCCTGTCTTAAAGGCAAGCAACATAGAGCCTCTTGTAAGACCAAGGCCTTTAGTCCCTCTACTAAGCCATTATTTATGCTACATATGGATTTGTTTTTTGTCAACTTTTTGTGAGTAGTTTAATGCATAAAAAAATACTGCATGGTAGTTACTGAAGATTTTTAAGTAGGTTTTCATGGTTTTTCTTTTTAAGAAATAAAGGATGAAACTAGTGAGATCCTTAAAAACTATGATCAAGGAAATAGAAAATCTATGTGATAAGAAGTTAAAATTTATCAGAAGTGACAATGGGACTGAATTTAAAAACCATGTTAAGGATGAGTTTCAGTAGATAAAAAGGTATAAAGAGAGATACAGTGTAGCAATGACACATCAACAAAATGTTAGCTGAAAGAAAGAATAGGACTACTATTGAGCCGCTAGACGAACTATGATTAGCAGATTCCTAAGTTACCCCCTTTTTACAACATTTTGGGCAAGAAGCAGTTTCTACTGCTTGCTATACAAAAATAGGGCTTAGTTGTCAAGCCTCATAATAAGACCCTTATGAACTCTTTAGGTATGTAACCAGCTATAGTTTATGAGCCATTTGGATGTCATGGTACAAGTCTTAATACCTTAGAGTAAGTTGGCAATTGATGGCAAAAGTGAGAAGGATTCTTTGGTTGGGTATACTTAAGTAGCAAAGCTTTTAGGGTATACAACATTGAGAACTAGGTAAAGTAAAGAACACTTGCATGTTTGGGTTCTAGAAAGAAACCGAGAATAAACCTATGTTAGAAGGAAATGGTCCAAAGTGGCTATTTGATCTTGATTCTCTAACCCAATCAATGAATTATGTTCTAGTGGTTGCAGGGACTTTCTCTAATGATTTTACAGGTATACAAGGAGTTTTTGAGTCTAGTACATCTTCCCATTTAGATCAAGATAATCAAGATTGTATTGTCATGCCAATTTGGAAGGATGCTTCATATTTTGATGATGCTTCACTCCAATCTGTTGATGATTTACAAATACAAGATCAAGATGGGACTAATGATGATTGCAGTCTTCAATTCAGGATAATGGTACTGCTGATCAACAAGTTAATACTGCGAGTCCAGATGTTAATACTGGTAGTAGTGAAGTTAGTACTGCTGTGCCTGAAGTTAATACTGCTACTCCTAAAGACTTGATGGGACCAATTCCTACAACTGAAGACACACAAGTGGAGGATTAAGAAATTGAATTGGGGAATATTTCACCATCTTATGCAGTTTCTTCCACTCCTCATACAAGAATTCACAAAGATCATCCAATTGATCATGTGATTGGTAATGTGCAGTCTTTTGTTCAAACAAGAAGGATGATAACTTCTTACTCTGAACTAGGATTTCTTGGTGCCATTTATAAAGGAAAGACTCACCAGGACCTACATACATGTCTGTTTGCTTGTTTCTTATCTCAAGAAGAACCAAAGAGAGTTTCTAAAGCTCTTAGTGATCCTGCATGGGTAGAAGCAATGCAAGAGGAACTCCTACAGTTCAAACTACAAAATGTATGGGTTCTTGTAGACTTGCCTAAAGGTCATAGGGCTATTGGTTCAAAGTGGGTCTACAGAAACAAGAAAGATGAAAGGGGAATTGTTGTCAGGAACAAAGCAAGACTTGTTGCCCAAGGACATACACAAGAAGAATGGATTGACTATGATGAAGTTTTTGCTCCAGTGGCTAGAATTAAGGCCATAAGAATTATTTTGTGTTATGCTTTCACTTTTATTGGGTTTCACTGTATACCAAATGGATGTCAAAAGTGCTTTCTTATATGGTCAAATTGAAGAGGAGGTGTATGTGTGTCAACCTCCAGGGTTTGAAGATCCTGACCATCCTAATAAAGTCTACAAAGTTGTGAAAGCTCTATATGGACTGATTCTAAGCCCCTAGAGTTGGTATGACACATTGGGCCAATTATCTTTGAGCAATGGATTTAAAACGAGGTCAAAATTGATCAAAACTCTCTTAATAAAAAGTCAAAAGGCCATATTTTGATTGTTTAGATTTATGTAGATGACTTCTTCTTTGGATCACCAAGCGAAGGAGCTGTGTGAAGAGTGTTGAGAAGCTTCGATGGGGAAGGATAAGTTTCGATGAGTTTCAAAGGGATCTTACCTTCTTTTTGGGTTTGCAAGGTCAACAGACAGTAGAAAGGCAATTTATTAGTCAAGATAATTTGTCCAATGAGATTCTAAAGAAGTACAACTACAAGAGGTAAAGTCTGCCTCCACGTCCCACAGATTGGAAAGCGCCTTTGGACTTAAGGATTCAGATGCTGATGATGTTGATGAACCATCTTTTAGATCCATGAGTGATCTTTGATGTATCTTACTAGCAATCGTAGACATAGATATCATGTTTTGCAGTGTGTGCATGTGCCAAGGTTTCAAGTTTCTACCAAAAATCTTTCCCATTCTTTTAGCTGTCAAAGAATTTTTAGAAGATACCTCTAAAGGACAAAACCTTATCTTGGTCTTGTGTGGTATTCTAGGATTCTCATTGGAGGGTTAGTTTGCTTTATATCTGATAGTGACTATGCTGGAGCTACACTGATAGGAAGTCAAACCACTGGAGGTGTCATTTTTGGGAAATAGGTTGATCTACTTGCAGTTGCCAAGAAACAATCTGTGGGTGCCACTTCTACAACGGGAAGCTGAATATGTGGCTGATCGACAAATTGCTGTGGACTAGTTCTATGGATCAAACCAATTGCAATGGATTATGGGTACAATTTTATGGGCTCTATTATTTACATTGTTCAATTCCAGTACTATTTGTATCATAGAAAATCTGTTCAACACTCTAAAACAAAACATCTTAGAGATTAGGCATCACTTTATATGAGATCGTGTAATACTAAAAAGTTGGTTCAAATGGCTAAAAATTGATACTCAACTTAATGTAGTGATCTTCTTACAAAATGTTTTGTTTGCTTGGGTAGATTTCCAGTACTTGGTTTCAAGTTTTGGATATGCTAATCCTTAAGGCCCAAATCTCTTATATGTTTTTGTAATGTTTGTTAAATAATAGTACTGTTAGTGTTTTGAAATTTAATACTGTTAGGACTAATTAGTACTGCTAATTATATTTAAACCTGTTTGTTAAAACTGTTACTTATAGTTAGTACTGCTAGTGATGTTTAGGTTTCTTTGTTAATCCTGTGCATAACACTTCATTCTGTTAATCAAGAACCATGTTTGGTTTTTGTTTATCTTGGTTTTAAGCTAACTGTTTCAGGGTATACATTGAAGTGTGACATTGATGTTAGTCCATAATGTATCATTTGAGGGGAGGAAACATGATGGTTGTTCTACGTGATTGGTTTGTTAACCAACATCAATTGGTCATCAATTCACCATGTCTAATAAACATCAAGAATTGACTAGTCCAGAGCAAACGGCTCCTGGTAAAGACTGTCCAAATCCGTTGATAGTTGATAGTTTACTAAAAACTATCTGGGTCTCCATGCACATTTGTTTCAATAAAGCAATGGCTAGTCAAAGAAAACGGCTATACTGGTAAGATTCTCAAATCCGTTTATAGTTGGTAGTTTACTCAAAACTATATGGTAATCATTGCACCATGTTTTTCTAAATGAAGCAATGGCTAGTCCAAAGCAAACGGCTATTGGTAAAGACTCATCAAATCCGTTTATGGCTGGTAGTTTGCCAAAAATTACACTTTGTGTGAATGTGTGACTAAACAAAAAGAGAGAAAGAAATGTTGAGCTTAATACAGAAAGAGAGCGGCTTTCATTTCTTTGTGTGAAAAAATAGAAAGAGTGTCAATGTGAGCCAAAAAGTATGTGAGATGCATTGTGTGCTAAAAAACAGAAAAGAGGAGTTTGTGTGACGTGTTTCATTTTTAGTCTTTCCATTCTTTGGACTTTGTACTGCGGTCTGGGTGGGAGAGTTATAATACTGCTAGGCAAATTTTAATACTGCTAGGCCAAAATTATAGTGTCTGGTATGACCGATAGTACTGTTTGGGTTCCCCTACAAAATTTTACATTAATTGAGTAGAGCGGTGTTGAGATTTTTCACCTAATTACATAGGGTATAGGCCTTTGACCATTGGAATTTTGTGATTCTCCTCTATAAATTGTAAGATCTTTCACGGTTATCTTCATTCCTCTTAAATATTGGGTCAAATTTATATTTTCTATGTTTCACTCTTCACTTTGCAATTAACTTTCTCCAAAACAAATACTACTTATCACGATAAATCCCACTTGTTACTTACTATTTCATTCATTGGCAATTTAGAAAGTTTGTGGACAAACACGTATGTTGCGTATCTTGAAAAAAATTCACGGGTATGTGTCGGGTTTCATCCAAATCAGTGATTTTCCTCACTCGATGTCATATTCATTATGCACTTACCAAGAAACCAGAGGTGTGTGTTTCATTTATAAGACAATTTTGGAGGTCTGCTGAGATCGTGACTGATGATGATGGCTCCGTTAAGATTCATGCTACTATCGATGGACACTCACTGTCAATCTCTGAAGGTTCTCTAAGGCGACATCTAAAGTTGGATGATCATGATGGGATATTACCTCTCTTCCAACTTACAGAGATATTTGCTCAACTGGCGCTATATGGGAGATGCTATAACCTCGATAATTTAACCTTTCAAAAAAGGACATTTTCTCCACAATGGAGGTTTCTTATACATAATATCCTTCACGGTTTAAGCCCTAAGAAGATGCTTGGCGAGCAGTTAGCCGTAAATTGCAGCGCTGTTCATTTGTTTAGCTCACATGTAGAATGTTCAAATTTTCCTAGATGAACTTTTGACCATTGGTGTCATAACAATATCTAGTCCCCTTAAGTTTTTGATGTACCCTAGGTTTTTCCCATTATGCTTAGGACATGCAGAGGGCACAAGCTTCCAACAACACTCGAGTGTCTATATAGTCCATCTTACCATGAAGGTTTTAGCAACATGGAAGAGAGTTCACCATGTGTTTTTTCCACGGACAGGACGTTGGCTTAATATTTCCAATTATGATTAGATGTCGGCTGAATCCTAACCTTTCGAGTTCCACATTCTTCAACCTTTCCCCTACACCTACATCTTCATCCTACACCCTGAATCTACACTACCTCAACCATCCCGCTCAACCACCTACACCTCAACCTGCCCCCTACACAACTTCTCCCCTACATCACCTTGGCTCAGAATAATCATTCCTCCTAACCACCCATGACTCGCCTCTCCATGCTGTTCACTTCACTTGGATGTGAGAGGTAGTTTGGAAACTTCCTAAGTATTGATGAATTTGATTAACATTACTTCTGCAGGGTTGGAGTTTAGAGGGATGGATTTGACCAAGACTAAGCAAACCTCAGTTTGCTACACTAAGCTTATATTAAGGGTCAGAAAATAGAGTCTTCAGATAAGGTGGGAAGGCAATGAGAGGGACATTCATAGATGTGTTCTTCAGATGCTGAAGGTGTTGAAGATGATTCTTCCAAACAGGGGAGGAAGTTTTCTAATGAAGGTTTTAAAGATGCTGAAGGGGTTCATGAAAAAGCAAGCACTGAAACTGAACTTTTTATACAAGAAATAACTCCAACTGAAGTCATCCATGAGCAAGAGGGCAGTGGGAAAGCTAGTGATTGAAATTAGTTACTGCTACTACACTAGGCAAGAGATAAAGTTACTGCTAGTGAAGAAGTTCATCCAGTTAGTACTGCTGGAGTACACATTAGTACTGCTGGGGAAACGGCTACTTACTCAAGAAGGAGTGCAGAGAAAAGAAAAGATAAGGGTAAAGGTATAATGACAGATGAAGAGCCCAAAAAGAAATCAAGAGGAGTTGTAGGCAAGAAAGATTAAGTTTATTGATGAAGCAATTAGGATTGAAGAACACGATGCATGAGGAACAAGGGCTCAAATTGCTAGAGCATGCAAGAGATTGCAAGACAATGGGAAGAAGGAGGAAAAGAACAAAAGCTACTTGGATGAAGCTGAGTTACAAAGAGATTGACTGGAATGATCCTTCAGTCCTTAGATATCATTCTCTCAAAATGAAGCCTAAGTCAACTGCTCAAGCTAGAAGGAACATGGTCAAGTATTTGAAGAACCAAGGAAATTTTAAGATCTCTGATTTTAAGGGGATGTCTTACAATGAAGTACGACCTATTTTTGAAAAGCTTTGGGACTTTAATCAAAAGTTTGTGCCTTTGGATGCAGAGAAAGCAAGTAAGAAGCAAAAGTTCTCCTGGAGAAAGATCAAGGTCTCTAGAAAAGATTATGGAAGAAAAAGTTGTTACTCAAGAGAAAAAGGAAGTAGTTCCCAAAAGAACCAACAGCAAAAGAGGGAAGAAGTCCATTCTAGGAAAACAACAAGGAAATGACAAAAGTATCGAGATGTTTAGAGAAAAGATGAGTCTCAAAGGAGTTTTGGATGTCTGTACCAACGAGAAGAAACTCCCATAGAGATTGAATCCTTATCAACTAAGTTTCTATTGTAGATTGGAAGACAGTTGTGCTGACAGAGACCTTCATGTACTATCAAGTTTTCAGGGGGTGATGGCAAGCTACAAAGAATTATAAGATATAAGTGAAATGCTTCAAGATTTTGACAGTAATGGATTGTAGAAACAACTGTTCAGGTTAGTTAAGGAGAGATACAGCTTCTTCAGTCACCAGAAGGTTTTGATTCTTATGATTTGGGGAGATTTACACACCTTGTTGAAGCCTGATGAGGAATGTTGAGATTTGGGAATGCCAACAATGAATTACAATTTTTGAAGCTGGAGATTACACGATTTATGTGGTATTCATTATTTTGTGATGAACAATGGATTTGCTCTGTTTCATATGTTGACAGAAAAAGAAGTATCCCTTGAGTAAAGAGATGTTGTCAAAGATGTGAGTACAAGATTGGTAGGTAGACCATTGAAAGTTCACAAGCTTTTTGAAAACTCCTATAGATCATAAAAGCTTCAGTGCAGAAATGACAAAAGTGTTTGAAAGAATCATCAGCTAGTATAGAAGATTTTATTCAGAAGAAACTTGTTGATTTAAAGGACAATCACAAGTTTAGGGGAGGATTGTTGGGAATAAATCTTCATATGACTTAATACTGCCAACAGTACTAAAGGGGTTAGTACTGCCAGCACAAGGTTAGTACTGCCAGCACAAGTTAATACTGCCAATGAAACTTAAATACTTGCTAGTTAAGAGTTTTTTTGTATGTAAAGAGTCAAAGCTGTTGATTATGAAGATAAGAAGACGTTGGAGAGATTTCAGAACTATTAGTTTTGAATTGTACTGTTCTCTGAATAGATAGGCAGATATATTTGTAAAAGGGACTCCCTTGTATTTCTATAAAAGGAGATCCCTAGAGTAGTGATAGTTAGAACTTTAAGATTACACTTAGAGCAGATTTTGTAATTAGGCTTCAAGGTTGTGGTAACCCCATTACTTAGAGAAGTACTCGTTAATTATTTATAGTATGAATCCAGTGATTTTGTATTTATTGTTTGTGATGTGATCGTTACTGTTTCATACATTTCTCTTGAGTATCAAAGGGTTAGTTTCCGCATACACTTTGGTATATTCACAAAGTCTCAATCTTTGTTATTTTGGATTCTTCCAAGGTAACAAACTCTTTATATACTAAAGATTCGATCAAGGCGTGGGATCAACACTTGTGCATCAATATAATTAAATCTTTTAAATTTCATTGATGCACGCTGAGTGTGTTTAGAACATGGTCCTAAAGCTTTCCAGTCTTTGGTTCCAAGACCCTTAAACTTGCGGAGTCCCTTAACAGCATTACCTTGGTTTCCCCTTAACAGATTAAGTCTGCTTTTTTGGCCTTAGCAGCGCATTAACTACCGCTTTGGCCTAGCAATATTAATACTCTTATCACTAACAATATTAACCCTCTGATTAAAATTACTATTTTTAGTTGCTGTTTTATTGTTTATGGGCCTTCTAACAGTTGAATGTGATTTATTAAAAACATTTATCATTGATCTTGCAATATTCACTATTATTTTGAGTTGAGTAGTATTAACTGGTCTTCATAGCAGTAGATAGTAAGGATACTAGGGACCATGACCTTATTATATGCTTTTGGAACGTGTTTCCTTTTAGGACAGGGGTGAGACATTCTAGAAAAATCTGATATTCACCCTTTTTAAGTATAGTTTTCCAACTGGTTTTACCCATCTTTTTATTATTAAATTATCTCTGATGGCTATCACAATCATATTGTAGGTGATCAAAACTTCCACAAACATAGCAAGCTTTGTTAGTCATCTCAAAATTACTTCCTAATCTTTGAGGCATCATATTATTCCAGTTTCTTTGGTTTCCTCTAGGACTATGGGTGCTCTTCCTATTTTGATTACCTTGTTTAATGTTATTTTCCTAGGGGTTTTTGCTTGCTCTTTCTCGATTTAACAAACTCTATTTTAGCAAAACTTGGTTTAACTGTTTTCTTTTGAATCTTTGCCTGAGGCATATCTTCTTCCTTACTATCAGACACCCAATTCTCAATAATTAGAGCACCATTATTATTCCTAACTATCATTAGCTTTTCTGGTACTAGCCTTTGCTTCATAGTCTTAATTTACAGGGCTTCTTAACTGTAGGATAACTAAACTATAGGCGCATTTACAAACTACTATAAAAATAGAGAATGACAAATCAGGTTTTTAGAGGCAAAAGTTTCCTGTTATTTTTAGGGGGTGGAAATACATTATACCCTTAACCTATTTTTGCACTATCAACTATTCATGACAGTCTATGAGTTGCTTAAGATTTTTGATGAATTATAAGTTTTTCTAACTGTTAGCCTGGAAATTCATCTTTTTGTTTTTGAGGGCCAGTTCCAACTTTCTCCTAAGTCTGTTATGGCTCCTTTTTTACCTAAATCTCACTTTTAAGAGCTTGATATTTCTTCATAAACAGACCTCATTTTTTTATAAACTATAAGTCTTGCTTCCTACAGACTTAAACATGTTTTTTACGTAAATAGCATTTATTCTTAGTTGTCCTTAAGTCCTTTGATAGTTGTTCATTTTTGTTTTTAAGAATTTTAAATTTTCCAAACCAAAGCTGATGAAGAATTGAATCAGTAGATCCTCAGAGTTGAACTTACTAGAAGAGAAGCATAAGGGCAGTTAGTTGGACCTTCTTCTGCTTTGACACTCCAATCATATTCACCATAGACCATCACATGAGATCAAAGCATTAGAAGTATTTGTCTCCACTGGCACACTTCTTGTGTTCTCCCTATTCTTGTTTTCTTGGTTCCTTGGAGCCCTACACTCCCTTGCAAAGTGTCCCCTTTTGTAGCAGTTGAAACACTCCACCTTGGACTTAGCAAAGACCTCAATGCTTTTTAGTACCATTACAGTAGTCTTTCTTCATTATTCATTAAGAATTCTCCATTGCCCCTTTATTATTTGCTTAACCATTTGCCACTCAAGTCTATCTCTTTAATTAATCACGATTAATTTGTTTGCAAGTCCTCGTTGTCAAGTTGTGGATCTTGATTGGTTGTCTTGCCATGAAAACACAGATAACAGCTATCACTCAAGTTATCTATTATTGGTGATTTAAACTGGAGTAGTTGAGTGCTAGAGTGTGTAAAATCCATATAGCTGTATTAACTGCTCCATTTGTATTGCTGGTGCTGTTTGAGGACACAAAGGCTACGTTTTGTGTATTGTGCTTGAGCTTGATGTCCCTTTGATCTCTGGTTCATAGATCTTTAGGTTGTTGTAAAGATCACCCAAGCTTAATGTATCTGTGTTGCTCAGGGGCTTGGTTATCTAGTACACAATGGTCTGTGTAGTTGCCACTTTTGGTGACAGACTTCTTAAGAACTTCGGATTCACATCTTTTTGTGAGATAATTTCACTATGAATCTCCATTTAACTGATAAGCTTTTGAAGCCTATCAAATGTTTTATCTAACACCTTTGAGCTAGATGCAGTAAAATTTTCGTACTGCTACTTTAGAAGATTCCTCTGAGTCTTTTTAGTAGCAGCATTCCCTCCAAACCTCTTCTCAACAGCCTGCAGCAATGACTTGGCATCTTTGATGGAGTTAAACTTCAATTGATGTTCATTAGAGATGCCCATCAATAAAGTGCTTATTGCCTTCAGCTCTAACCTCCTTTGTGCATTTTCTTTAGCAGTTGAAAGAGCCATTGTAGTCTCAACACTTTCAACAACTTTTGTTATTGGAGGCGCATTACCATTCTCCATGATTTCCCATAGAGAATAATCAATCATCTGGATGTACTGTTCCATCCTCATCCTCCAAAGCTCATACTCACCTGGTTTGAGCATGGACACTTTTGATGCAGCCACCATATGTACTGAGTCTTGATCCATGTCTTCTTAGCAAAGTTTCTTAAAGTAACAAGTTCTGATACCACTTGTTGATCCCACTTCAATGGATCTTTAATTCCTTAGCTTGTGTAAGGTTTAGTTATGTTAGATAAATCAAACACAACTATAGTAGAAACTTTGTAGAATATATCAAAGATTATGTGGAATCTAATCTTTAATTAATAAGAAGAATATGCAATAGAACAGTAATTTTAATGAACATACAGATTAACAAACAAAGCTTCAATATATTAATACGAATACTCTAACTAGTATTAGGGTTACAAAACCTTGAAGCTATAACGATATGAAAACAAAAGATATCAAATTCTATGCCCTAGGACCTCCTTTTATACACCAAGGAGTCCTAGTCGATTTACAATATATTCTAAAGATATAAAATATTCTCTATGATCTATTCTATAACTAACTAATACTTATCAACTAAGTAATCTTGATCTCCAATCAATCTTTATCTTTTCTCTGATAAGTCTTTGATCTTTTCTCTGTTAGCATAAACTCTTCCAGCAGTTGTAACTTTCATACCAGCAACATTAACTTTCAACACCAACACAGCAATAACTGTGTACAAGTTTACCTCTTTTCTTAAAACCCCTCTATCGATGATGACTTACTTGAACCTTATAAAGATTATGTTTGAGACTTGGATTATTCTTGTTTCCTAATAGTCGTGTTGGTTGGTTAATTTATAGTTAACTATCACTTAAAGGTTGTTATGTAGTAATACTTCAGTGTTCATTACGCCACAATGTCGAATGTAGATTATTCAAGAGGGTGTTGTACTTCTTATGCCTCTTAATTGTGAGTATAGAGTACTTAGAGGTTCTCTTCTGCATCATTATTTAATCAACAATAGTGCAAGCTTAAGTAACAAATTTATGGGATTTTACTTTAGTTTCAAGTTTGGTATATTGGGTTTACTTCACCAAGTGGTCACAACAATAGCCGACAGAATACAAGGTTGGTAAGTTAGCCAAAGAGTTTAAAGGTTGAGATGTAATCAGCAATTCTCACGGGATATTTGAAGCTACAAAATATCAATGGTACTTCACAGTCTAAGCAAAATCTTTCCAAATCCTTCAATGTCATTTATAATTTTTCAAGATGTTTGCTTAAGACAAGAACTTCTCGAGTATATGGTCGTACACGTCAATGATGTTTTCGAGAGTTTGAAACCATCATGGGGAAAAATGTCTACTTTGATACTTATCAGGTGAAATTCCTGGGGGTGTTTATTATTTACGTAGTATGTGTGTGTGAAGTATTATACATACTTGAGAAGATTTGTTGCCTGTATCATGCAATGTTCCTCAAACAGTATCAACCAACACCATATGTCTTGATATAGTATAAGAAAAGCAGTATTTGTTAGGGAATGATGTACACATTTGTGAGGATGAAATCCTTTAAGGGATAAATTGCTCGCACTTGGGACTTAGTTGACTTTGGTGTAGCAATTTACATCAGCACTATTTTGGAGGAAGAAAAGTGCATTTATGGATCTTAATTGATTTTGGTGCTACGGTTTCGACTTTGATAATAGTGATAAAGTGTGTACTTTAGGTATTTTGATGTTCTTCTTCAAATTCCGTTTTTGTTTACTTTAAATGTCAATGTTAGAAGATCGTTCGAGCTACATCAATGTTTCAGAATCTGCTCAAGATACGGATGTTGGTTTGGGGGGAAGCTGATTTAAAAACTTCACCAAAAAGAAGTTTATGAAGAAAGCATTTCAAGACATGCTGCATGAATTGGGGGGAAGTTAATCCAAGTCATGCATACTACAATGGTTCTAGATTAAGTAAAGTCACAGAAGATCCAAGCTGGAGTACAGGTATCAAGACTGGAGGGAAGACACGAGTCATCTTCAGCACTGGAAGCACTTTCAAAGACTTTATTTTGTTTGTAGTGTACTTATTGGAACATTGTAAGTAATTTTGTATGTCCACATATTGGGGGAAGATTGTTAGCCTTAAAATATGTCAACTTATACGGAATTACATTAGATATTGTAAGGCGTGACACGTAGGGACTAATAATATAACACCCAATGTTTTCAAGTCATTAACGACGTCGATAAATCTACTATTTATCTTTTTTTTTTTTTTTTTTTTTTTTTTTTTTTTAGGTTCGGTTTTGTACGCATTTGTTGTATTTTCATGTTTTAAGTAAAATCGCGTCAAGCTAAACATTAGCGGTTCATGTAAACGGTCATCAACCAAATTAAGCCGTTTTTATTTTCATTCCAAGTATTAAATAATTATTTGAGGATAATTATGGTCTTTGTTCATTTTTAATTTTATTGGATACGTAAAAGTGTTTACGTTTTCGCGATAAAATGCTATTTAGGGCCTATACAGGAACCACGTTAATTAATATACGCTTCAAAAATTACACACGACTCGTACCAATACTTTTGAGTTTTATTTAAATTTACCCAAGTTAATCTTTTAACTTTTATCTTTGTTCATTATAAATATAAACAATGCTATGAATACTTTCAAGTATACACCTTATTATACAAAAAAATTATAACTTGAAAAATGTATAACTTTATAGAATATTGTGTTAAATTTCAAGGGCTCTAGCAACCCATTTTACCCCCTATCTTACGGCACAATACAACACATTGGGAGTAATAGACCGCACATTTTCTTTTACATAAGTTGGCTTGTACATCACCTTTGCATTAAACATAGCCATAACTTGTTCTCATTGTCATAAGTCATTCCTTAAGACCTCATTGGTGTTTTTTGACAACCCTTGCATCTTCTTTGACTAGACTTACCTTATAATACCTGCTTACAAGTAAATAGGCCATCTAATTCTAATAACACTTAGTAAAAATCAAACGTTTTCTTCCTTTCTCTCACCTTTTATGCCTACGGACAACAAAAATCCCTTAAGTAATCCATACAAAATTTTCTACCTCATTTACATACATACCTACATCATTCCTAAGGTATACTAAGATGTTTCCAAGTATTGGTTAAAGGTTTTCAAGTGTTGAAGCAAGAAATCAAGATTAGGGTTTCATATTGAATTAGGGTTTTCATAGCTTGCTAGCTTGGGTTTAAAGTTAAAACAAGGGTTTAGCACCATATTTCTCATCTTCATCATTCATCACTAAGGTTACTCCTTATATACCTTTATCTTTTTATTTTCATGATATTTTATGTATATAATGTTGTATATAGAAAAAATCACCATTTTAGGTCTTTTATAACATGTAAAAAGGATTTTCAATTATAATATGGATTTGGTTAACTTTTTAACATGTTATGAGTTCAATGATTCATGTTAAATGGATGTAAAAGATTGTACTTTGTTGTTTTGGTTGTAAAATTGTGATAAATACAATTTAGGTTTATAAAGTTAACTTCTTAATATGTTCAAGTAAAAGAAATGCAAATGGCATGTTAATCCTTGTTATGGGATTTTTAGTGATATTTTGGTCACTAAAAATAAAGTATATATTGGAAGTATAAAATCTTGGTACACTTGGTTAATGTATAACAAGTTCAGTAGGTACTTGTAGTTAAAAGGTACTTAAAGTAAAGTGTATGTTTTCAATGAGATGTTTATGACTTGTACCATCTGGTAAATTGGACACATGGACAATATATGGAACTATGGACTCTAACATATGTATGATATATAACATATATGGTATATAAGATTTGTGGTAAATTACAAAAGTGGGGAAGTATAAAAATAAGGTTAGTTATAGACTTAACAAAGCCATTCAAACTTTCTGTCCAAAATTCGAAAATAAACATATCGATTTTTATTTTTATAAAATTAGTACATTCTCATGACGTTTCCAAAAAGCTAAGAAACTTAAAACGAATAAATAACGAAAAAGATACAGACTATAAACATTATACGATAAAGAAGGAATTATAAAAAGATTTTTTATAAAAAAATTTATTAAAAATTATATAAAACTGCAAGTTTAGTATTTTTTAATAGATTACACATAATTTTTTGGTTCCAATTTGATTATGAAACAAAATTTTCAATTAATAAACGATGATTATGATTTCGCGGAGGCTTTACGGATCATTAATTAGTTTATAATTTGTTTTTTTTTAAATGTTACTATTCAGACAGAAACTTTTATTTTTGTAAACCTTCTTAAATAAATATAACTTCAATTACGAGAACGTGCTTCGAAAAGAATCGCTAATAATAAGGAGCTATAACGAATAAATAATATGACGTTTACGGGTTTTAGATAACTAAAAACTATAAAAATTAAACATTTATATCTGGTGTTGTGAACCAGTAAAAAAGTACTGTTTCATCAGAGGATCAAAAATTATGAAAATTGTCAAATTATGATACTCGTCCTATACGGGATAAAAGCTGTGGGCATAAGAAACGTTAAAATCGGGCTTAAAACGCGAAAGTTACTCCAGTTTTACTACAACGATAATTATAAACGTTTTAACTTATTAAACACAATTTTTCCAAAACAATTAGATGGTAATTAGCTATATAGAATTATGCATGGTAGTAATTACCCATGTGATTAGTAATTATACGACTAATTTAATTGGTTTTGCTTATGACGATTTTGCGATTCTTTGGCGCATTATCTGTGATATACTTTGATTTCGCTCACTAAAGGTGAGTTCATAGCTCCACGTTTTTTTTACGTGCTTTTGTTTTTTATTAGTTTTTGGTGGTGAGAATCATGCTATGTTTTACAATTGGACACAAGTGGATACTTTTACTTTATGATTATGTGTTGCCTAAGTAGCGTTAACCCTAGTGAGCCCAGTATTCTATGAACTGTCAGTTACTGGATGGTGAGCCGCGGAAATGTTATGAATAGATCTATTGGGATTGAACATCCCCGTTTGGTGATTAGCTATTCTAGGCACAATGAAAGTTTTACCATGTAATAATAGGAGGTTGCGGGTTTAGGAACGTTCTTCAGGGCTTTGTTGGCCATTTCATATGGTATTCATTATAGTCGTGCTTCTAGTGTCTTGAGCTTAGGGCAAGTAATTTCAATTTTATATGATGTCTGCATCTGTTGCGATTATCATACACTTGGTGAAATTTGTGGTCCTTAAATATATGATTTATCAAAAACCTATATTTTCAACCACAATTATTGTTAGACATTTTAAGCAATGTTTTTCAGGGGATCTGTAAAGCACGAGGTGCATAGGGATAACATTGGTGGTTTTGATTTGGATATCATGCATTAAAGATTTTGTCGCAATTACATTTTGTATAATATTATGGGCTAGATATCTTTTGTATTTTGACAAGTGGACAAGTGAAGCTATTCGGACTTATGTATACCAAAGACTTTGTTAAATCCAATGTATCAGTTTTAAACGACTTTTTTTTGGTCATTCTATATACATCTTATGTTATTGATCTTTGAAGTAACACGCCCCGGACCCTTATTCCGCTGCCACCCAATTTGGGGGTGTTACAGATTGGTATCAGAGCCAAGGTTATAGAGAACAAGGTCAAATGTTTTTGCTGGACTATAATGGGGTTTTTTTTTTTAAAATTCGCATATTCATATAATGGGGTTTTAAACGGGACATTCATATGTGCATACATTAATGCATAAAATTTAACTTGTTGCTATTAGTTGGTTGGACTAGACTGCATTCATAATTGATATACATGTTATGATATAAATGTATATTACTATAAGAGTCTTATATTAAATACTAATATAAACTATTTTGAATTTTCAGATTTAGTCATGTCAGATTTGGATGAATCGGGGGTTACATACACGGAGGTTTTCAGCCTATTTGAGGGTTTATCAGACATAGGATCACCAAGAGCTGATGATCACGAGTACCTTGAGCTGCTGGATGCCAGGAAGTACTTTTACGTGAAGGAAGCTCTTTAGGCCCCTCCTCTCCTGTTTACGGCCTGCGGCCTGAGGAGCCTGGAGCAGGCACCACCTTCACCAGATTATGTTCCAGGCTCAGAGCATGTTGATGATGAGATTGTTACTGAGGATCAACCATATGCTGAGGATGCCTTACCCACTGCTCAGTCACCTGACTATGTCCCGAAGTTCGATCCTGAGGCAGACCCAGAGAAGGATGACGATGAGACCCGAGGACGGTTCCTGTCGATATTCCTGCGATGGAGGAGATGACGGCGATGACGAGGATGGGTCATCAGAGGATGATGAGGATGATGACATGGACATCGAGGCCGATGATGATGAGGAGGAGGAGGAGGAGTACCTAGCTCCTACTGACTCTGTAGTTGTTGCTTTACCAACTACTTATCAGGCCCCATCTGCAGAGAGGAGATTAAGAGTCAGTTTTGAGACTGATGTTGTCTGCGGGACCACACCACCACCACACCCTGCATATCGTGTGACAGCTAGGATTTTTATTCCAGCTCCAGTACCTACACTAGTATGGTCTGATGCAGAGGTTGCCAGACTTCTCGCTATATCTACTCTACCATCATCACCACTTCCCCAGATACCTTCTCCATCACTACCACTATCACCACCCTTACCTGTGTTATCACCAGCACCACCTCCTAGCCCCATTCGTTCATTGGGCTATCGAGCTGCTATGATTCAGATTGAGTGACGGCCGCATCTTCTTCCCAATTCTTTACCTTTACACCAACCATTCATACTCTCCCTACCAGATCAGATGCACATATCTAGGGATACCACCACCCTTGCCCATATCAGTTCCTACTTCATCACCACCATTGCTACTACCCTCTGCTAGTCGTAGGGAGGACAGACCCGAGGTTACCTTACCACCTCGGAAGAGGTTAGGTATCGCTCTTGGTCCTGGATACGAGGTAGGAGAGAGCTCATCTGCTGCTGCTGCTAGACCGGCTAGAGGTCTTAGAGCAGACTATGGCTTTGTAGCTACTATAGATAGGGAGATCAGGCATGATTCAGAGGAGAGGTTGGAATATGGGATCACCATCTTGGTGGGACGAGTATGTTGAGGAACCCTTCAGGGGGCACCGTTAGTTACTGGACACGGTAGGTTGGGTCGATATATGACAGCATTTTAGACTAGGGTTAGGCAAGACACGGATGAGATTTATACGAGGTTAGACGATGAGCAGAGTCAGAGACAGCTATTGGCTGGTCGGCTCAATATGTTGTTTAGAGACAGACGAGCACATGATATTACGTCTTCAGTGGTGACATGAAGGCTGATTGTCCGACGAGGCTTTGGGGGGAAGGCCGATCGATGGATGCGAGTGATCTTGCCCGCGAAGAGGTTATGTCACTGCGCACTACTGTACTGGGTCAGATGTTAGAGATTAGAGAGTTGCATGTTGCTGATCACAGGAGACAGGCTGTGATTTCAAAGATGCTGAAGGCAGACCAGAGGAGATCTGCAAAGATGAGAGAGTTGAGGACAGCTAATCATAACTGGACAGAGCAGCCTTATACAGAACATGACCAGTATGCACTCATTTACTAGGGATAGGTGCGACCATTACTACAAGGGACAGGTGATAGTACTACAAGGACAGGTTACTGCACTGTAGGGACAACACAGACCCGTTGGAGGTCCTGCACAGCCAGAGCTGCAAGAGGAGGCTGGTAGCAGTTCATAGATTAGATCATGTTATGGCTAGTCATTTTGTATATAGCCTACTAAGTATTACGGTTAATCCCTGCTAGTATGGCTTTAGGTTGTTATGTTTATTTGTAACCTTAAACGTCATATGATCATTTTATATCTATACCATTCATGGGTTTGTTTTCAATTTATATATGGAATGGTTGTTTATGTCACGTCTTAATCGAAATTTGTTTATGATGAAAGTCAGTTTTGGTTATATATGTTGATTACATTTCAGTTGTATATTTACTGTGTGTATGTGATCACACTTTATTTATCATGTATATGTCAATGTCACGGTTATGATTTTATGACATCTAAGCGGTATTGTATTTTCTTGTGATTGAAGTCAATGACACCAAATGAGAACAAGGGTCCAACCTCCGGTCAAAACAACCCCATCCCCATCTGCGACACCACCACAACGGTCACTAATGCCCAACTTCACGCAATGATTAACAAAGGTGTTCACTTGCCGTTTGGCTGCACGTGATGCAAACAAGGAATGGCGATGACAGCACCTTCGGGATCACTGGGGATTCTTCGGAAGAAGAAAGAACTGAAGCATTGTTCGAGAATGATCCTTTCCCAAGACTTTATGAGTGCAATCTCTATATTTCAAAGGCACTGAGGGAGTTGTTGAATTAACTCAATGGTTCGAAAGGATGGAGACTGTTTTCCGCATAAGCAATTGCCCTGTGGAAAATCAGGTTAAGTTTTCCACTTGTACTCTTCTAGCAGGTGCTCTAACATGGTGGAATTCCCATGTTATGACTGTCAGTCATGATGCTGCATATGCAATGACTTGGGCCGATCTGAGAAAGAAGATGACTGACAAGTACTGTTCGAGGAACGAGATGAAAAAGCTCGAGGCTGAATTGTGGAATTTGAAAGTGAAGGGTACTGATGTAATAGGGTACAACCAACATTTCCAGGAACTAGCACTGCTGTGTGTTAGGATGTTTCCGGAGGAGTCTGACAAGATTGAAAGGTACGTCAGTGGATTACCTGACATGATCCATGGAAACATTGTAGCATTAAAGCCGAAAACCATGCAAGAGGCTGTTGAAATGGCCAATGAACTAATGGATAATAAAGTCAGCACCATTGCTGAAAGACAGTCTGAGAACAAATGGAAGTTTGAAAACACTTCCCGAAACAATCAAAACCAACAAAAACAGAACAAGAGACAAAACACTGGTAGGGCATATACTGCAGGGACTAGTGAAAAGAAGCCATACGGGGGATCTAAACCCCTATGCGCTAAATGCAACTATCACCACGACGGTTCGTGTGCTCCAAAATGCCACAAATGCAACAAAGTTGGCCATTTTGTCTCAGGGGGACTGTAGGATTCGTTAAGGAATTGCCAACAGATGGTAAAACAATCATGAAGCGGCACCTGCGGACAGTGCCAGTCATCCTACTTGCTTCGAGTGTGGAGTTCAAGGACACTTCAGGAGGGAATGCCCAAAGATGAAGAACAAAAAAAACTGTGTAAATCAAGTTGGTAATAACAGGGCTCCAGCCAAAGTGTATTTGGTGGGACATGCAAGGACAAACCTAGATTACAATATCGTGACGGGTACGTTCCTTCTCAACAACCGCTACGCCTTCTTTATTATTTGATATGGTCGCAGTTAGTAGTTTTGTTCTACTTGCATTTAGTTTCCTAATGGATATCACGCCATCTACCTTAGATCACTATTATGATGTCAAACTAGCCAACGGGAGGATAATTGGGTTAAACACTATCCTTAGGGGTTGCACATTAAATCTCCTGAACCACCCATTCAACATAAATTTAATGCCCCTAGAACTCGGTAGTTTCGATGCTATAATCGGTATGGATTGGTTCGGCGAAAGTCCAGCGATTCTTTGTGTTTGCCGAGTAAAAGATGTCATATCCCCCTGGAAATGAAACTTTTATTCGTCCGGTGAGGAAGCCAACCAGGGACAAGAGATAGTCTGCACACTTATCTGTACTCCACAAACACAAGAATACATGCTAAAAGGTGTCCATCCAGGTCTTTTTGGCCACATGTCACTAACAAATGAGGTGAAGACAAGTCAGAGAAGAAGCAACTTGAGGAATGTACCAATAGTTCAAGATTTTCCTGAAGTCCTTTCTTGAGGGACATGCCAGGGTAATCCTCGACTCGACAAGTGAATTTCAATTTGATTTAGGTTCCTGGGGATGCACATGTTTGCACGGGCACCTTATGATTGGCTCCTTCTGAATGAAAAAGAGTTGCAGAGCAACTAAAAGTCACTAATTCTGACAAAGGCTTTATAAGTCCTTGTTCCTCTCCCTAGGGTAGCTCCAGGTCTTTTTGTCAGAAGAATGACTGATCATATCAGATTGTGCATTGATGATCGGGAATTGATTAAACTACGGTGAAGAACCGTTATTCTGCTCCCAAGGAATTGATGATTTATATGATCTGCTGTAAGGGTCGAGTGTTACTCGAAGGTTCGATCTAAGGTCGGGTTATCACCCTACTGAGGAGGTTCGAGTAGAAGACATTCCAAAAACCGCTTCAGAACCCGTTATGGCCATTTATGAATTCAAGTTATGCCGTTTGGTTTGACAAACGCACCTGCCGTATTCATGGACCTTATAAATTGGGTGTGCAAACCATATTTAGATAAATTCATAATTGTCTTTATTGACGATATTCTGATATATTCAAAGAACAAGCAAGAAAGAGCTACGAAAGAGCACCTTAAGCCTCTCTAGTGTTTCTCTCTCTAGAAACTAGCTCAACCACTCGAATCATCACCCGTGTTATGAAATAAACGATCCTACATTCCTCGATCACGTGATTGATAGTGAAGGAATTCATGTGGATCCAGCCAAGATTGAATCCATTAAAGATTGGACATCTCCTAAGTCACCAACGGAGATTCGTCAATTTTTAGGTCTTGCTGGGTATTATCGAAGATTCATTGAAGGGTTTTCGAAGATCGCCAAACCGATGACCAAGCTCACCCAGAAGAAGGTCAAGTTTGAGTGGGGTGATAAACAAGAAGCAGCTTTTCAACTGTTGAAGCAGAAGTTGTGCAGTGCACCAATCCTGGCCTTACCTGAAGGAAGCGAAGATTTTATCGCATACTGCGATGCTTCAAAGAAGGGTTTGGGCGCTGTGTTAATGCAAAGAGAAAAGGTGATTGCTTATGCATCACGCCAACTGAAGATTCATGAGAAGAACTATACGACTCATGATTTGGAACTTGGAGCAGTAGTGTTCGCTCTCAAGATTTGGAGGCACTACCTGTATGGAACCAAGTGCACGGTGTTCACTGATCATAAGAGTCTACAACACATTCTTAATCAGAAAGAGTTGAACATGAGGCAACGTCGTTGGTTGGAGTTGCTCAGTGATTACGATTGTGAGATTCGTTATCACCCGGGAAAGGCAAACGTTGTTGCTGATGCTCTAAGCAGGAAGGAGAGAGATCAACCATTAAGAGTTCGAGCCTTAGTCATGACTATTGGCTTGGATCTTCCCAAACAAATCTTGAATGCTCAGACTGAAGCACGAAAACCAGAGAACATCAAGAACAAAGATGTTGGAGGCATGTTGCTTGAAAATGCTAAGGATCTGGAGAAAGTTAGAAAGGAAAAGTTGGAACCGCGTGCGGATGGAACTCTATGCTTCAATGGCAGGAGTTGGTTACCATGTTATGGTGACTTGAGAACTGTGATTATGCACGAGTCCCACAAGTCAAAATACTCTATTCATCCGGGTTCCGACAAGATGTACCAAGATATGAAAAAGCTATATTGGTGGCCCAATATGAAAGCCGACATCGCCACCTATGTTAGTAAGTGTTTGACCTGTGCTAAGGTCAAGGCCAAACATCAGAGACCATCATGATTGTTGGTACAACCCAAGATACATGAATAGAAGTGGGACAACATCACTATGGATTTTGTCACAAAGCTTCCTAAGTCGTCGTAAGGCTACGAAACTATTTGGGTGATCGTTAACTGACTCACTAAGTCTGCAATCTTTGTACCGATGAGAGAGAATGATCTGATGGATAAACTTGCAAGAATGTACCTAAAGGAGGTGGTCACGAGGCATGGAATACCTCTCTCGATTATTTGTGATCATGACCCTAGGTTCACATCAAATTTCTGGAGGTCACTTCAGAATGCTTTAGGTACTAGTCTGGATATAAGTACTGCGTACCATCCACAAACAGACAGACAAAGCGAGAGGACTATTCAAACTCTCGAGGATATGTTGCGAGTCTGTACAATCGACTTTGGAAAGGGTTGGGTTAACCATTTGCCATTAGTTGAGTTCACATATAACAATAGCTATCACGCTAGCATCAAGGCCGCACCATTTGAAGCGCTTTATAGTTGAAAGTGTCATTCACCTGTTTGTTGGACCGAAGTTGGAAAAGCTCAAATCCTCGGTCCAGAACTAATTCAAGAGACAACTGAGAAAATCGTCCAAATCAAGCAAAGGATGCAAGCCGCTCGTGATCGACAGAAGAGTTACGCCAATCTGAAGCGTAAACCGATGGAATTACAAGTCGGGGATAATGTTATGCTTAAAGTTTCGCCTTGGAAAGGGGTCGTACATTTTGGAAAACGGGGGAAGTTAAACCCCAGGTATGTTGGACCTTTCAAGGTGTTAGAAAAGGTTGGAGAGGTTGCTTACAAGCTCGAGCTTCCAGAAGAGTTAAACAGGGTTCACAATACATTTCATGTATCCAATTTGAAGAATTGTTATGCCGACGAACCGTTAGCTGTTCCGTTGGATGAACTTCATTTTGATGACAAGCTTCAGTTTGTCGAGGAACCCGTCGAGATCATGGACCATGAAGTTAAACGGTTGAAGCGAAGCCGCATCCCATTAGTCAAGGTTCGATGGAACTCCAAGCGAGGTCCTGAGTTTACGTGGGAACGTAAGGATCAATTCCAGAAGAAATACCCACATATGTTTACAAAGACCGCACCGACGTCAGGTGCCGCATCTTAAGCCTTGAGGACAAGGTTCACTTAAAAAGGGAAGATAATAACACCCCGTGTTTTAGGGTCATTGATGTCGTCAATAAATCGACAATGTATCTTTTGTATTGTATGTGTTTGCTTTAAATCGTAAACGTTAAGTTTAATATCGTACGCCAAAAATTAGCGTTCAATGTAAACGGGCATCAAACGATTAAATGTTTACATCAATCAAGTATTAAGTAATTATTTTGATGATAATTATTAACTTTGTTCATTTTATTTTTATTGATTGCGTAAATTGATTTCGTTTCATGATAAATTACGTTTAGGCATTCCCGGAACCACCAAAACTTTTCTACGCTTCAACAAATACCCACATTTATACCCAATACTCAAATTTCACAAAAATATATCATATATGTCTCTATATGGCCGGATATGGAACCAAAGACACAAAGAGATTAGCATAGAATACACATTTCCTAGTTTTCATGGGATAACCTCAACTATTAGGGAACATGTATTCAATTTCTTCAAACTTTGACCAAGGACTAAGACCATGGACTTCCTAAAGACTCTCACTATGTCTCCTTGACTTCTCTTATATCATATATACATGCATACAAGTAATAAGCCCTCTATTCTCATAACACTTAGCAAAGAAACTCAAATTACTCTCTCATTTTACCCTGTATAGCCCACGGCTCACAACCCCTCCCTAAAATAATCCATAGAAAATTTTCTACCACATTTATATACATACCTACATCATATCTAAGATACCTCAAGGTGTTTTGAAGTATTGGTTAACCATTTGCAAGTGTGGAAACAAGAAAAAGAAGATTAGGGTTTCTAGTTGGATTAGTGTTTTGGAAAATTGCAAGGTTTGGTTTAAAGTCAAACAAGGGTTTAGCACACATTTTTCATCATCATACATCATCACTAAGGTTACCTAAAACCTTTATCTTTTCATTTTCATGATTATATGTATATATGATGTTTACTTAGCAAAATCACCATTAGGACCTTTTTAACATGTAAAATGTATTTTACTTGTTGTCATTATTTTGTACACTTATTCATAAGATATGTTGTTGATAACATCATGTTAAAATGGACACATAAGTATTTTACACTCTTGGTTAAGCATAAAAAGTGTATGTACAAAATTAGGGTTTTAAAGGCTTTTTAATATGTTACAAGTAAAAGTATGGCAAATGGCATGTTAATCTTGTTTATGGACTTTTGGTTATGTTATATGAACACTAAAATAAGGTTATATTGGAAGAATAACTTTTGTACACCCATGGTTTATGTGTAAAAATGGTTATGTATAAAATAGTGATTAAAGGTTACTTATGAAATTTATGGTTTAAAAGTATTATTATGGACTTGGTAATTTGGACATATGAGGACAATGATGGACTAATGGACTTTAATATATGTATGACATATAACATATATGGTATATAAGACTTGTGGTAGATTACAAAGTTAAAAGTATAAAAACAAAGGTTAAATATAGACTTAATAAAGTCATTCAATGTTTCTGTCCAAAATTCGAATATAAACATATCTACTTTATGTTTTTATAAAATACTACATCTCAAGACGAATCCGGGCATGTAAGAAACTTGAAAAACGGATAAATAACGAAAAAGTTACGGTAAAAACAAGTTATACGATAAATAAACGGATTTATAAAAGAATTTTTATAAAACAATTTATAAAAATTATATAAAACAGCAAGTTTAGTATTTTTAACAGATTACACATATTTTTAGGATTCCAAAATGATAAGAAACGAAAATTTTCAATTAATAACGAATGAGTTATGAATTTCGCGAGTTTACGACAATTAATACTTTTATAAAACTATTTTTATAAAAGTTACTATTCATGACAGAAACTTTTATTTTTGTAAACCTCATAAATCAATAGAACTTTCAATTACGAGAACGTGCTCGAAGGAATCGCTAAAAACGGAGCTATAACGAAGAAAATACGACGTATACGAGTTTTACGACAACAAAAACGATATAAGTGAACTTATGATCTGGTGTGAACAGTAAAAGTTACTGTTCACCAGTAGGTCCAAAATTTGAAAATGTCAAATTTTGATAACTCGACTTAATACGAAAACGTGAGCGCAAGAAACACCTCAAACGGACTTGAAACGCGAAAGTTACGCCAGTTTTACTAAAACGGTAATTATAAACGTTTTAACTTATTAAACACAATTTTACCAAAACAATTAGATGGTGATCTAGCTATGTAGAATTGTATATGGTAGATGTTAATTACCATGCTTAGCACTTATACGACCTTAATTTAAATAGGTTGCATATAACGATTTGCGTGACGCATTATCTGTGATATTTGGATTATCAGTAACTTAAGGTGAGTCATAGCCCCTGTTTTACATGATTTGTTTTTACAAAGTTTTGGGGTGGAAAACATGCACTGTTTTATAACTGGACACATGTGGTTAATTTTTATGATATGATTACGAGTTTGCCTAAGTAGCGATAACCCAATTTGAGACTATTATCATGAACTGTCAATTACTGGATTGTGAGCGCGAATGTTATGAATAGATCTATTGGGATTTACATCCCCGTTCGGGTGATTAGCTATCACTGGGCAAACGAACGTATACCATGTCGAACATAGGATGTTGCGGGTTAGAACATCATCACGGGCAATGTAGGCTATTTATATGGTATTTATTTATGTCGAGCTTCAGTGTCATGAGCTTAGGGCAACGCAATTACATTTATATGATGTCTACATCTGTTGCATTATCATACACTTGGGAAATCTTGTGGTCCTACAATATATGATTTATCAAACCTATGAATTCACCAACATTATTGTTGACGTTTTAAAGCAATGTTTTTCAGGGGATCAGTAAGCACGAGGTGCAAGGGATACATTGGTGGTTTTGATTTGGATATCATGCAACATAGCTTGCATAACTAAAGTAAACGAGCTCACGCAACCTACCTATGGCAATCCTATCTACATATATGTTAAGCAAACGTCATAACATATCAAGTCAATATCTAAATATCATTATTACAAAGTACATTACTCATATAATGTACCATTTGCAACGTTATATCAAAACAGGCTTTAAACCGTTATCGTATACGTCTAAACCCTAATTCCATGAAAGGTTAATATCTAAAGTGAATGCACAAGCTACTAAAGCATATGTACAAGTAATATAACATCTCATTTGAAATATAAATTCCCTCCAAATAAAGGTACAAGTTCTTAAAGCATAATGTACAAGTCATTAATGCACGACATCAAAAATAGCTATTTTACCTACGTTTTCCTAAGGAAACTTGTACAATCCATTAAGTATAAGTTAAAAGCAAGTCATGCACTTCATTTACATTCTATAATCATCCTCATTTCATAAGATTTCATGAAATAAAACCTAGAAACCCTAACCCGGGCAAAATACTACACCATGACCTGTTTCTTTGTTTTTATTCAATGTAAACCTAAACCAATACTCAAATAAGTTGTAATAACATAAATTACAACATTAAAAATCACATTCCATCATCATTTCACCATTTTTAACAACAATGTACAAGAATTAAATCTAGAAAACCCTAATCGAACCCTAATTTGAACTTTTGACCCGTTTACTCATTTTTACCCATTTTAAATGCAAACCACTAATCAAATCTTGTTGTAAACCCTTAATATAAGTCTTGGAATCCTTAACCTATCATTATTAATCCAATGTACTTGAAAATCAAACTAGAAAACACTATTCGAGCCCTAGAAAACTCGTGACCCATTTTTGGCTTATTTTGACCCATTTATCAATCAACCATGTGATCAAGCACCTTGATGACCATGCTACTTCAGGTGCAAGCTTCTTACAAGCACCTCAAGCCTTTTCCTTATTCACCAAGGCTCCAAAATATCTTCTTTGTTGCTTACTTTAGCCGCG
>BQNB010063125.1:0-26027 GCA_026074375.1 Tanacetum coccineum
TTCACTAAGGCACTGCCCAGAGAACGATTTGAATTCATTCTCCCGCGGCTTGGCATGAAGAGCATGAAGCCAGAGACACTCAAACGTATTCAGGATGATAAGGATGAGTAACAAAAATATAAAACCCACAAAAATTCATAAAAAATCAGAAAATATAAACTCTCAAGTAAAAAAAAATTAATTAATAAATAAATAAGTAAATTTTTCCAAGACATGTCTTCCGTTTATCGATAACATTTACGGTCCTAGAAATGTCATTCAATAATGACACAGGCCTTTAAATGAAGCTCGAACGGAAGTTCAAACTTTTCAAAACATGTCTAAATGGCTTGCTATTATTTCTGATATGCAACCCGGTTTTCAAAATGAGGAAAGCTCGTCGCCAAAAAGACGGTTGTTCCTAACAACGGGTGATTAAGTTCTCCTGGGCATGGATTACTTTATATCCGTGCACCCTCGATCTGATGTACGTTTCAGTGCATTATTTCTTGACTAGGAAGAGAAGTCTTCTTTTATCCTTATAATTTTTTCGTCTATGATTCTTCAGAAAATTATTTGGATGTCACATGGTGGTTTAATCTTATTGTTGAAAATCAATCGGACTTGAATTTCATAAAATTTGACACTCAATCAACGACTACAGCTCTTTAAATAGAAAACGGGTCATTGATTGAGGGGGAGAGTATTTTTCAAATTCATGACATCTAACAGGCATTTTTAACACATTGTATACATAACTGAGAATGGTTTGGTAACTAACGGGGTTATGGTTTAAGGGGGAGTTAAATGTGTGTTAACTCAACAAGGGCCAAATGTGTCATATATGTGCAATAATAGGGCCTAAAGTGCTAGTTGATGTTTGCTTGCTAGACTTGTAATCATTTAATATGCAAGTATAGGGTCTTATGTGCTTATTTGCCTAATTGTATCCTAGCTTATAAAATATAAAGTGACCAAATTGTGCCTCTTATGCAATATTCATCAATCCCTTAGAAGCTATTAAACCTTAAAAGAAAAGAAATAAGGAAAGGAGGGGCCAACTCTGTCAATTGATGAAAGATGTTCCTAGGTATAGAAAGCGAGGGACCAAATATGCCATTAACTAAAACTTATGATTAAGTATAAAAGGTTATTGCGTTTTGACTTGGTCAAAACTCTCAAATCCAGTCAAACCTCAGTCAAACCTCTCTCTCATTTTCTCTCATTGCGTTTTACCTAATTTACAATAATTTGTGATATTTTAAGCTTTGGTATTAAATGTTTAATGTTCTCTATCATATACATATGAATTACCTAGAATATCTTGGCCAGAAACTCATTAAATTGCTTGTTTTTAGGAATCTCGTGCGAAATAACTATCTGAATCTTGGTTAGTATTTCTCGTTATGTTTTGACTGCTGGGATTTCGTTAGATTCTTTATGTGATACTGTGTAGATGTCCTAATTGTTTCCCCGACCTCTAGATTTTGTCCGTGTGATTTTTGGCTTTAGGTTTGACTTGGTTAAGTCAAAACGGGTTCGTAGTATGGGTGTAATGGCGCATTTGTTTGGTGGTTAAAAGGTTTGTTATGGGACGTAGAACATAAAGTTCTAATCTGGTTGTGTATAAGAACCCCTGATTTGAAGTTAGAAATCGCGTATAAAAGCATTCTTTGGTTGTGTTTTGCTTAGAGAAATTCTTGTTGCGTTTTGCTTAGAATTTCTGGTATTGCGTTAAGGAATTCTTGGTTGCGTTTTGTTGAGGATTTCTAGGTTGCGATTTGCTTAAATATCCTAGGTTGCGTTTTGAGTGATATCCCTGATTGCATTTTGCTCAGACTCTTGTTGCGTTTTGGTTAGGATTTCTTGGTTGAGGTTTGCTTAGAAATTCTTGAGTTGCGTTTTGCACAACAAATTCTTGCCTGCGTTTTGCTCAAATGTTATAGGTTGCGTTTTGCCTTAAGGGCTCTTCGTTGCGTTTTGCATGACTGTTTTTTGGTTCATTTGATAAGGAAAACTGGTTTGCCGTTTTGCTTGTAGAATTCTTTGGTTGCGTTTTGTCTGTATGATCCTTTTTGCGTTTTGTCCTCTGATATGCTATTGCGTTTTGAGTATTAAATATTAACAGGAACAAAACGCAGTCATTGCGTTTTGTATAGAAGACACTTAAAAATGTAATAGTAAAACCACCAATTAGAAAAGTTTCCAAATGGTTGTGTTTTTGCTTAATTTAAATATAAATGTGCTTGCAGTTTTATTGTTGCGTTGCCTGTGCGTTTGTAGTTGATTGCGTTTTTCCTTTATCTCGTTTTGACTAGTTTTCTAATATAATAATCATTGCGTTTTGCTGCATTGCGTTTTGGATCCTGAGTATTCCTATGATTGCGTTTTGCTTATTGTAACGTATCCCTTGCATTTTGTATCTCATTGATTGTAATTTGTTATCGTCATTGTGTTAAGTTTTCTCTGACAAGAGTCAACTTCCATTGCCTCAAGAGTTGTCTTCAATTATTGACCTTCACCATAATATGATCTAGGTGTCCTTTTCCTAGATATAATCCATAACTGATTAACTCCTGAGCACCTGCTCACATATAACATCTCCTATCTGTATGCCCATCGGTCTGTGAATGTGACTGTGCATATATAATGGCTGATGTTAGTGCTCCGGTTGAACAAGCACCTGCTGTGGCACCACCTACTCGCACTGATGAACAAATCCTACCTTGCATTAGATGGGTGCCAATAGGGAAAAGCAATTGCTATTTGGATGCTGAAAAGTCACAAAGCAACCCAATCTACAAGATTGCAGTGGACATTCTAAAGCAAACCAACTTCTTCAGAGCGTTTACCGCCTCTTCGACAATACCAGCTATCTACATTCAGCAGTTTTGGGATACTATTTGCTATGACAGAACCGCCGGGGGTTATTAGTGTCAACCGGATGAGCAATGGTTCAACCTAACTAAAGACACACTCAGAGATGCTCTTCGGATCACGCCAGTCAACAACAACAAGGCTTTTTCTTCTCCTCCAACTCAGGATACTCTTATCAACTTTGTCAATGATCTGGGTTATCGAAAAGAAGTCAAACACTTATCAAATGTCGTAACTAATGACATGTTCTAACCGTGGAGAGCACTTACGACAATCATTAATCTGTGCCTTACGGGAAAGACTTCTGGGTTTGAAAGGCCAAGAGCTCTAGTGTTGCAGATTCTTTGGGGCATCATCAATCGAGCTCATATCGATTATACGGAAAGGATGTGGGAAGAATTCACTCAATCCATCCACACTTTCACGGAAGACAAAAAGAATCTGGCATGGCATACTCAGGGAAAGAAGAAAGCCACTCTCATTGTGATCCCAAGTGTGAGGTTCACCAAACTAATTATCTTTCATCTGCAACGCAAGCATAAGTTCCATCCAAGACCAGAGTCTCCCCTCCATTTGCCGACTGAAGAACCCATTCTGGGATATCTCAAATTCAGTGCGAAGGGAACCAAAAGGGAAGTCTTTGGGATGCCTGATAAGTGCTTAATTACACATATCTTTTACCTCTAAAAACGAGCTTAAATGACCAAAAACAGACAAAAACTGCCAAATATATGTTTGTTTTGCATTTGTATTGTGCAGGAAGTGGATATCAACAAAAAGACAGAAAACCAAGCCAAAATGACAAAACTGAGCATGGAATGGAAAAGACTGTGCAAAATCAAGGCCAAAGTCCAAAAATGTCAAAGTCAGAGTCAATACTGATGAATCAGCAGTCAAACCAGAGCCGGAACTGAAGAATACTATTGGATGCAATCTTAACCCATCTGATGGGCCGGGAAAGCCCAATAGTATATCTATAAAGACTGTGAAGACCAAATGGGCCCTCAATCAATTTACAACAGCCCATTTGTGTGCAATTGACAAAGACTGTAAACTTTGAAGACCACCATCCTAGCCCATTTACATCCAATCTCAGCCATTGTACACACAAAACCCCACACTTCATAACCTTATTGGGTTGAACAAGCCCAAATAACCAAGCCTGTACTATAATGGGCCTTAAAAAGCCCGATAAGCATATAAGCCTAAACCTTATTGTGCCCAGACACACTCATTGGGCCCAATACAGCCCAAAAGCCCAACACAAAACCCAAGCCCAACAAAAACCACAATCCTTTTTATAAAACATAAGGACCAAAAAAAAATGTAAAATTTTAAAAACTATGTTTAATAATTAAAAATGAAAAAATAATAAAAAGGCCAAAATAGCCCAAGTTTTGAAAGTTTTTTTATACAAGAAAAAAGAGAAAAATAAAACACAACGGGCTGAAATTGCAATTCCAAAATCCCTTAGTTTATAAAACGCAGGGACCAGTTTTGCAATTACCCCTAACCTTCTTTGTTTTCTTTTGTTATAAAACCAGAGGGGCCAATTGTGCCACTTTCTAAACTTCTTTATAACTGAAAAAGGGGCCAAGAAAGAAATGAAAAGAGAAGGAAAGATGGGGGGGCACTCTTGCCTCTTCCCCAATCTTCTCTTTTAAACCCTGCAACCCACCCCCCGTACCCGCCAAAATCAAACCGCCCCTTTCCCACGGTTTTCTTGCAATACCACTCTCCCAAGTACCCTTACAGCTCACCCCTCACCTTTCCCCACTTACCCTGCCACTATAACCCCTTCCCACTTGGAATTCACTCAACCCCGAAGTCCCCTTTAATGGTGAGATGGTGTACAGGGCAAACCAAGGGCTAGGATTGCTTAGGAAGTGTTGTACTCTCACAACAAACACAGCCCAAGTCCAAAGGAAGGCTGAAGACTTCTATAAAAGAGCCAAGACCAAGCCGAAGTCCACACACCATTTTTTTATGTTTTTAGTTTAAAATTAATTCCAAGTCTTTATTTTAAGCATTTAAGTGTAATTCAGTTTATTTTTAAGCTTATGTTGTAAATACTATTCATTTTAAATAAAAGTTACGAGTGTTAGTGAAAATTTACCATTTACGAAATTTTGAAATATGATTTAAGCATTTAAATTCTGTTTAGATAGGATAAACATGTTTAAAAGTTAATTACAAAGTTCACTTGTAATCACTTTTCTTAGCCTACTTTTACCAAAAATCAGTTTACAACTCCTTTTTATAAAATAAGGGGGTGTTTGGTTTAGTCCTCAAATGTGTCAAACGGTTTATTCATGGGTCAAGCTCACGTTATTCATCATCTACTTCGTGGTTAGTGTTTCCATTTGAGTTTTTGTTGCTGAGTTTGCTCCATATTACATGCATGATGCTTCGATTATGTTTTAATTGTCCCCCCATCTTTAAATTGTGGTCCGTAGGATTTTCGTACAACGTTTGATTTTTAAAGTCTGAATAGTGGTCGTAAGTTATTTGTATTAGCCGTTTGTTGTTGATAAATCAGTCAGTGTATATCTGTTAATGTATGGCATGATCTAGTTCTTTCTAGGAAGCCTTGATTTAAAAGATAAAATATGAGCATTTTCATGTTCTTAGTTACGTTTTGTCTTGGCATTCTTGGTTTCGTTTTACTTAGATGTTCGTAATTGCATTTTGCATTAAGTGTTCTTCGTTGCATTTTTCTTAAGACTTCCTGGCTGCGTTTTTGTTCTCTAGGTTGCGTTTTGCTCATATATATCCTAGGTTGCGTTTTGATGAATACCCTTGACTGCGTTTAGTTTAGAAACTCTTGGTTGCGTTTTGATAAGAAAGACTAGATTGCATTTTGTTTGGATAACCATGTTGCGTTTTGTCCGTTGAGATGCAATTGCGTTTTGAGTAATTAACTATTTAACAGGATTGCGTTTTGTACAGAAGACACTTAAAATATTTAAATAGTAAAACCCTTATTTCAAAAAAAATTTAAATGGTTGCGTTTTGCTTATTTTAAATATAATAGTGCTTGCGTTTTGATTGTTGCGTTTTGCCTAGTGCGTTTGGTGTGATTGCGTTTTGCCTTTACTGCGTTTTGACTAGTTTTCTAATAAAATAATCATTGCGTTTTGCTGCCTTGCGTTTTGGATCCTGAGTATTCTTCTGATTGCGTTTTGCTTATTGTAATGTATCCCTTGTGTTTTGTCTCGCATTGCTTGTAAATTGTTATCGGGTCTTATGGTTTAGTCATTGTGTTAAGTCTTCTCTTACAAGAGTCAACTTCCGTTGCCTCAAGAGTTGACTTCAATTATTGACCTTCACCATAATATGATCTAGGTGTCCTTTTCCTAGATATAATCCATAACTGATTAACTCCTGAGCACCTGCTCACATCTAACATCTCCTATCTGTATGCCCATCGTTCTGTGAATGTGACTGTGCAGATATAATGGCTGATGTTAATGCTCCGGTTGAACAAGCACCTGCTGTGGCACCACCCACTCGCACTGATGAACAAATCTTGCCTCGCATTAGATGGGTGCCAATAGGGAAAAGCAACTGCTATCTGGATGCTGAAAAGTCACAAAGCAACCCAATCTACAAGATTGCGGTGGACATTCTGAAGCAAACCAACTTCTTCAGAGCGTTTACCGCCTCTTCGACAATACCAGCTATCTATATTCAGCAGTTCTGGGATACTATTTGCTATGACAGAACCGACGGGGGTTACAAGTGTCAACTGGATGAGCAATGGTTCAACCTCACTAAAGACACACTCAGAGATGCTCTTCGGATCACGCCAGTCAACAACAACAAGGCTTTTTCTTCCCCTCCAACTCAGGATACTCTTATCAACTTTGTCAACGATCTGGGTTATCCAAAAGAAGTCAAACACTTATCTAATGTCGTAACTAATGACATGTTCCAACCGTGGAGAGCACTCACGACAATCATTAATCTGTGCCTTACGGGAAAGACTTCTGGGTTTGAAAGGCCAAGAGCTCCAGTGTTGCAGATTCTTTGGGGCATCATCAATCGAGCTCATATCGATTATGCGGAAAGGATGTGGGAAGAATTCACTCAATCCATCCATACTTTCACGGAAGACAAAAAGAATCTGGCACAACATACTCAGGGAAAGAAGAAAGCCACTCTCATTGTGATCCCAAGTGTGAGGTTCACCAAACTGATTATCTTTCATCTGCAACGCAAGCACAAGTTCCATCCAAGACCAGAGTCTCCCCTTCATTTGCCTACTGAAGAACCTATTCTGGGATATCTCAAATTCAGTGCTAAGGGAACCAAAAGGGAAGTCTTTGGGATGCCTATTCCGAATGAACTCATCACTGATGACATTCGAGGAGCAGACTACTACGATGCTTATCTGGAGAAAGTAGCCAAGCATCAAAGATATCTTGCTGGTGAAGAAGTTAGTGATCCTGACTCTCCTGCACCAAAACCTGCAAAATCAACCAAACCCAAGGTAACCAAGCAAGCTAAACCCGTAGCACCTAAAGCAGCAACCAAGAAACCTCAACCAGCACCAACCAAGCCTAAGGAGAAGAAACGAAAGCAGGCTAAGGAAACCACTAAAGCAACACCGCCAGCCAAACGAGCTAAAGCTGGGAAGGTGGTAAAGAAGCGAACTCTTAAGAGATCTCAGCAGTTGGTCGATGAGTTTGTTGATGAGGGTATTCCATTGACTGAACCTGAGTTTGGTGACTTAGAGGCTGATACGCAAAGGGTTATTGAAGAAAGTCTGAAGGATGCTCATGGTGCACCTCGGGGTCCTCTTCCTCCTGTGGTGTTTAGGGAAACTGACATTGGAAAGTTTCAACCACTTCCAGAGGTAGAGGGAAAGGGCAAGGAGAAAGTTGGTGTGGAGCAAGCTGCTCAGGTTCTACTCAATCTTCAAACTCCAAAGAAAAAGAGCCCAGCTGAATAATACATCTTTCAGAGACGTACTTCCGCACCAACTGAACCCTCGGCTCATAACGAATCCTCATATCTGTATGTTGAACTGGGCTTGACTTAAAGTGACGCGGAATCAGATGAGGAAATGCCTCCCATAGTCAAGAGTGGTGATCAAGATGAAGGCCAGGCAGGACCAGACCCTGGTATACAAGATAAAGGCCAGGCTGAACCAAACCTGATGATATTGCAGAGTCTCAACTTCTATCAACTCCTGGTGTTCATGCTGGACCAAACCTTGAACATACAGATGTTGAGGCCACTGATGCTACAAGTCAACCACAACCTGGACAAATTGATGAAGAGTTCACCGCCACTACATACCCTAACGTTCAGGAGAATCTTAAGTTGACGGTTAACGAACCAGTGATTCCCGAGGGACCTGCCAGCTCTACAAGGACTTTGTCTTCTCTACAACACTTAGCCAAAGACTTCAGCTTTGGCGATCAATTCTTCAATGATAAACCCTTAGAAGCCGATAATGAGAAGACAACAACAGATACAGAAGCTGTATCAATGGTGTCCATCACAATCCATAAAGACACCTCTTCTTTCCCTCCTATGACATCACCGGTGATTGATATCGTGTCTAGACCCGATTCTCTCAATTTTCATCAGCCACTACCAACCACCGCAACCGCAACTCCAACAACAACAACGACAATAACAACGCTTCCTCTACCACCTCAACCTCAACAAGGTCCCTCAGATTCCACCTTACTAAAGCACATTGGAGAATTCGAACAACATATCACGAATTTGGTGGATGCAAACCAAGCCCTAGAGGAAAGATTAGACAAACATGGGTCCATACTATACAGGTTGGAGAATCAAGATATTCCCAATCAAGTGCACAAAGCTGTAGATGAAATAGTCACGGATGCTGTTGACTGGGCTATGCAAGCACCACTCAGGGAACGCTTCAGAGACCTGCCAGAAGCTGATATGAAAGAAATTCTTCACAACCGAATGTGGGAATCCAAATCCTACCAAACTCATGAAGATCACATGATGCTGTACGAGGCTCTAGAGAAGTCTAAGGCCCGAGATAACCGTGACCAGCTCCTGTCAGACTTGGCTAAATCAAGGAAAAAGAAGAAAAAGCAACAGGGCTCACCTAAAACACCATCTGGGTCTCCACCTCATCCTCTACCTCATCCTCCACCTCCTCCCCCACCACCAGCAAGTCCCTCTGGAACTTCAGGAGCCTCTGGTACTTCTGGGTCATCTCAATCACCACCTCCTCCTCCACCTCCATCCAACAATCAGGGTGGTCAGTCTCCAAGCACCGCTGCCCCAAGCTCCTCAAAGACAGCTGCTTCAGCTGAATATACAGCTTAAACGATGACTGACACCAGAATTAAGCCGTTTGTCTCTCCAATTCCTAAAGAACTTCATTTGGATGACGATACGACTGCAGATGAATAAGCATACTCATCTAGTGGTGAAGCCGTTGGACGTGATCATATTCCCACTGTAAACTTAAGGCAGAGTTGGTGGAAGCCTCTCACTGAAAACAGACCTGCTACACCTGAACCTGCCTAGTCTATTTCATCATCTGACTTGACCGTCCCAACGAACAACTGGGCCTCTTCTCTGAAGTCTACCTATACACCTCCACCAGCAAACTCACTACTTGCTCAGATCGGTGATATGGTAACAATTATGGACTGGTATTGCAAAAAGCAAGGAATCTCTGAACTTACTCCAAAAGACCTGAAAGGCCCTACATACGAAATTGTCAAAGTCTTTCATCCCGATGTAGTTCATATCCAGTTCCAAATAGAAGAATGCCACAAACTTCTCACCGATCAAGTGGACGATGCAATCCTCAAGTATAATGTCAGCAAACCACTACCACTGGGTGGTGATCCAGGTCATGTCACAATACAATCGGACTTCTTCTTCAACAAAAACTTGGAATATCTATGGTGTGGTCGCAAGATGGGCAGGCCTACCTTGTCAATCTCGAAGATGAAGGCTGCCTACTATCCTGATGTTGGCTTAGAGCAAATGGTACCGGATCAGATGTGGATTGATGAAGAATACAAGTATGACGTCGCTACGATGTATGGTATATCTCACTGGTGGTTTCAAAGATAACAGTTCTACATTAATTGACATATATCTAAAGGCGATCGCAGGGCTGTACGGACCCATATGCGTATCTTAAGTGTCGTCAGAATTGAAGTCTTCTCAATGTATGGGTACAATTACATGAAGAAGATTGTCCTTCGTCAAGCTGATCTCAAAGAATATGTCATCGCGGAAAGGGACTTCAAATACCTGTACCCTAGTGACTTTAAAGATCTGTACTTGTTGAATCTTCAAGGTCACTTAAACCATCTCTCACCTAAAGAAAAAAAGATTCTCACTACTGCTGTCAACTTATGGACCAGAAACTTGGTTATCAGACAACGCATATAAGACCTCCAGTTGGGGATTAAGAGCTACCAGACGCAGTTAAACCTCGCCAAACCTTGATGGGATGCCAAGGGCTTTGAGTACAAGCATGACTTCACAGTAATTGACTCTCCAAGGGCCGTTACATTTCGGGACAAATATGGGGTTCAGATGATCATGAGGTTCAATGAAATCCACAAGTTCAGTGACGATACTCTACAACAGATTGATGAAGCGTTGGATTACAGAGTCAAGGAATTCAGGGTCAACAAGATGAATCCGGGTTTGGATACACGGTTTTGGACAAAGAAAGACGTCGACAGAAGCAAGGAGTTTATGTTTTCCATACAGAAACATCTTAAGACAAGACGTATCTTACAGAATCTCGAAAGCTTTGTTGGTAGAAGGATCAAAGAAGGAGACTACCGACTGCTGAAAAGAACCGAATGAAGGGTAGTTTTCTTATATGTTAAACTTTATCTTAGGCTTATATATTAAGTATTCATATGTTCCATAATCGTCTTGTATAAACCTGACACACTTTCTCCTAAATTTTCCTAACTTAAATCAATTGAGACCAAAAATCTCAACGGATTTGAAATTTTTGCTCGGGGGAGAAAATGTGATTTAATTATGAAAATCTGATAAAAAATGTGATTTTTTAACTCAAGTGTAGGCTCTCCTATATGTGCTAAACTCTTTCGAATATCGATGCACATATTGAGGGGGAGCGAATGGTTATGATGGCAATTGTGGAAACACCTAAGACCGACCCTGTAATTAATTTATCAGAGTTATAAGGATGGTAAGGTTAGGTACTCGTTCCCACGATCCTGCCAGAGCCGGAGGGATCTACCCAGGGACAATCCACTAGTTAGTGTAGAAGTCCTTAGGTATGATTATAAAAGGAGTAATGTGAGAATAAGGGAATAGTGCGGACTGAGATGGAGCTAGTACTGGAACACACCCAACAAGGTTCTAGTAATGAAATCTCGGTAAGCACTGAAGGGGTTGAAGAATGAAAAAGAAATGTTAAGATAAAGGGTGAAAAGAAAGCAGCCCTCCTTAAACTTTAGGCAGAAACCGGGTCACTACATATGCTGTCAGAATCACATGGTTGATTGCTGACATTGAAGACAAGTATCATGGACCCAGTGATACGCTGCACAACCCTCCCTAGCCACTCAAGATCCCTCAAAGGATTCTTGTTTCACTTCTCACGGAGATCAATACATTTCTATCGTCTCTCTTACTCCGAGTTAGACGATATTGAAAAGGTGGCAGTCCGCTCCAGCCTCCGACTACTAAAAACCAAAAGTGCACTATCGAGTCTAGAGCCATGAGATCAACCAAAATCTCGTTAGGACACTAATACAAACTGTGCTTGTTTTTCACACACTGTGACAACAAGTAAAGATCTTAAGAGTCCTACGCATTATCCTCGTGGTATTGCCAGAACATCCGAGTGATACAAAAGTATTCACAATGAAGATGGAAATCCTTCTAGAGCCAACAACAAACAAGCTCTTGGTAGGTGACATGTAAGATCCACTATGAATTAAACCTGTGACAAATGGAAAGCAACGATGGTGCGATTCTCTATGAATCAAACTTGTTCCAAGCAGTGAATTGACGAATTGCTTTTGAAAAACCTTTCGATGTGCTCAACGACTGATTTTCTAGCACATTGACTGTGTATATCTTTCAAAACAAATGTATTTCTGATGAAATTTGATTTTGTGCTATCAAACACTCTCGATGTAACACAAAAATACTTTCTTAAGTGTCGCGTTGATTGATTTTCAAATCAATTTTTATCTCTAATCGGTAAGACAGTAACTAACCGATTCACTCTTGTCGTGCTGTCTACTTTGAGACGTTCCGATAAAGAGAACATGCAAGTATGGTGAATCTGATGGATTTACATTTGATGATCCGATACTTATACTGGAAATCCTATCAAGGAGTGTCGTCTTAAGATGAATCTACCTGATCACAGGTCGGTCCTCACGGATCTGGAGGTTAATCCAACCAGACTCGGGCGAATGACAAAGCCATATTCGCCCACATGCTTTATTGCTAACTGTTTTATTATAGGTTCAAGTAAAGATGGAGATGGAGATACCTCGTTCCAGTGTAGTCAATTCACTACCCCATGCTCACACTTAATGTTTCTAATCAAAGACATCATGACAACTGAAAGACCTACAACACAGCTTCCACAACTCTGAGAAGTAATATCATGATCAAGAAAAATGTGAGCATACAGGTCCGAAGGTCACCACATCACATGAAGGTAATATTCCGCAACAAGGATGATTAAGAGATTTATTGTGGATGATGATCTCAAAGAAAGCGCAAAGATCACACAAGTCTAAGGAACAAAGCTTAAGAACCACTACATAATGTACAATAAAGGCAAAGAATGAAGAATCAAAGTCTACGAGCTAAAGTCAGAAGATCAAGACTTAAAATGCTAGAATTAAAATTGTATTTTCAGGGGTGACCTCCCTTAGGGGGAGATTGTTAGGTTTAAAAAAAAAATTCAGTCACCCCGTGTATTGTCTAGAATAGCATAGCTTGTAGTTTAATAGTAAGCGTATGACTCATGGTACTGGGCCGGGTCTTTTACCCACTTATAAGCCCATACCATAGCCCTTTGGGGCATCTAAACTCTTGTATAAATACCCCTTTCCAGCCATGGGAAGGGGTTGGTTGTTCATTTGATAATACACACACTTAAAGGTGTTTTCTCTCACTAGACTAGTCAATTTCTCTCTCTAGAAATTTGGCCAACCTATCATTCCTAAGCTTGTATTGTGATATCCAATATACTACAAATTCTATTATGTTTAATGATTCTGACTTTCTTATACTTTCGGATCAATTTTATCAGGTAAGAAGTTGGCAAAAAAACAAAGATAAAAAGTAATTCAGCTTGTGAATCTGATTATAAATATTTGAATAACAATGCTCATTTTAAAAATGCTAATTTTAACACCCCCCATGTTCATGCATAGCACGAGTTACAAAAACTTGATAGTACTATGAGACTTGTGATTTAAAGTCACTCAATTGACACATTAACTTAAAGTTTATCCACAACTAATGAGCTTTATTCCATTACAATTAGTACGAGTTGCAACTATTATCACCATATAAGTTATAATCTAGTCATATTACACAAGTAGCAACTATTTTACTAACATAATTAATTAGCTTAATAATGAAACATTAGTAGAGAATAAATGGTATATTTTGACAGATGGCTATTCTAGTGTTAGTTTCAATATAGAAGCAATATATGTTAGTTCCTATCAAGTAGATATTGAGAAATGACCTGATCTTCAAGAAGTATTCCTGCAAATCCCGTTTTGATAAACCCCTTAAAGGTTCTCTTAACATTCATGGAATTTCCAAACCCATTATCCCTATCACCAATAACCAGAATAGACACCGCTTCAGTAATAAGTCTCCCTTGGTCCAACATTTCTCCATAAGAAATTAAGCCAGTGTCTTGCAGGCATAATTGAGAAGCCGATATTCCAAAACCTCGCTAGAGAAAACTGATACATTAATCAAATCCCAAAACCTTTAGCAATAGTTTTCACATACGAATTAGCAGATACAATCATTTAAGCATTAGTTGATCATACAATGCTGCACATTGAAATGAGCAAAGTTGTTTTGACTGGGCAAAATAAGATTTAAGTTATACAAATACAATGTCTAGAATCCTAAACATCTGTTTACTTTGACTTTTTAAGGTCAAAGGTTTCACTTTCAAATTTCAAAATAGATACCCATTTGGTGACATATTTCTAAAATTTACTAAAATTGTTAAATGATGTTCCCTATGTTTTAACAAGTAAAGAATGAACTTATATGACTAGTGAAGTTTAAATTTCAGAAAGTTGACCATCAAAGTCAAATAACGACCCATTCATACCATTTACCTCTCTACTTTAACATTTCAGCAAATTCTACGATATATCAAGCTATAATCTTACTTTGCAAAATTGTCCAGTTTGGTAACTATGTTTTCTTATGTGCTAGCAGCACTTCAATACAATGGCACCCAAAAAAACAAGCTGATGCATTGTTGAGTTTTTAAAACTAATGGCATAGCTAACATAACTTCTAAAGTTTTAACCCGTAAGTGGTAACCAAACCTTGACTCCCTTTAAACTCATTTGAAACCCCGTAAGTGGTAATCACAATTAAAAATGACCCATTCCCATATTTAAAATGGTTATAATTCCCTAAGATTATCTTATTACACCATCTGATATTGTAGATTGAACAAACCTCAAACTACGTATTAACCAACACATAAAACATCTGATATAAAAAACATCAATAGCCCAATATCTGTTATAATAACTCCTGACCCAAACCTCCCCCTAATGTAACAAAAATACAACAATGTTATAAAGTAAAAGTTTTTGATAATAAATGTGATGAGTAACAAAAATCTTGACCAAAAACCAACACGATTACTACAGGATTTGATAAATGACTATAAAAATCTTGACCAAGAATTATGATTACCCAGGATTTGTAACAGTTTCATACATATTGTATGCTAAAAATGTCAATGCAATTTAAAAACTGTGTTTGTAACAGTCAAAATCAAATAACTATCCCATATTTTTAGCCAAATAACATATCATATCACCATATGATGCACTATAAAAACCCATTCCAACTTCTGCATTTTAGTTCAAGTTATTTCTAATATCTCATACCAAGTACTCACAACTCAGCAAGCATAAACCTAACCATATCGTTTTATAACAACAAACATGTACTCACCAAACAACGTTGCCACCGATCCAGCTGATTGGGTGACGGTTGAAACAGACCTAAACCAGCAACTGGGCTCACCAAGCAGCATTCTCGATGCTCATATGAATGATCTAATGATGATTGATTCAACCCCGCATGAAGAAGTAAAATTCTTTCTTGTCATGCCTGAAATATACTACAAATTTTTTCATAAGATACCTAATACTTAATTCAGTTGCATAAGATACATTTTTTTCAAAATTTTCTCACTTATATTATGGTGGTGTTTGTTTCGGCTTATATGTGTGCTTATGAGCTTATTTGTTTTTTAAGATACACTTAGTGTACATACACTGACTAAAACGTCTATGTAGATATTTGATGGTTGCTTTCAGATTGAAACTTTTTTTCACCTCTATAAGGTTCGGTTATGGTACAAAATCGATGTTGTAAGAGTCCAATATGTTTGGAAGGACACCTAAGAAAACAAGCTATATTTGTTTTTACTCGATAAACATGTAAGTTTCAAATACCATAATAAGTTTTAATTTTAAGATATAAATTGGTTTCATACATTGATTTGCCAAATACCACTTTCTACTATAGAGACACATAATACCAGCAATTGTGCCACAACGTTTACTACCATGTTTCGAGGGCAGACATCTTGTGGGTCGTGTGCTTTCATTGAAATTTTTCCATGTAGAGGGAAGCCACCCGAATGAATACCCAAGGTTTAAAAACTACACTTTATAGCAAACCAATTATTTGATTCGTATAAACACAAAAGACAAGTTACCGACGTCACGAATGACGACTACGATGACTTTGCCAAATACCCACACATGCCTCACATTAAGATCCTTGTGGAAGATAAGACTCCTCGAAGAATGATGACCGATACATATAAATTTTCCACTTAAAAATTAATTTATCTAAATGTAAATTGTTTTAACTTATCTTATGAAAAATTACGTTTTATATGTCATTGGAAAAGTCTCAAAAGGATATCTAATGGAATACCCACAGCCTAATGGCAATTCTGTCCTATTTTTACGAGATTGGTCGTAAGTACACAATCATATACTATTGGTAGCAAATTTATATCGTTAACATTCAACTAACATTTATATCTCAAACAGTTGCTCTAAAGTTAGACTGCTATTGCTTCACAATTTAAGTTCACACTCACCAATGCTTGCCAAGGCAATAAAGGAGCAAGGAATAGTATACGCGTCACGAGACAAACTTATACACCATGCTACATGCAATTATTTGGAGTCTACACCTTTTACTATGATCGAGTCTAACCCGGATATGGACAAAACAACATACATTGGATGTCTTCTTATACCGATCTTTACCCACGGTGATACGACTAACTTAAAACTTGAAAAGTAATTAGGCGTTTAATAATAATACAAGTAACTTGTGTTGAATGTATTTTATGTATTTTTCAGACAATCTTTTGGAGTCTAAGCCTTTAATGAATGGCGAGTTTAACCCAGAGATGCTAGGAGTTGAATACCTTGAAAGTCTCCATATATAAAGAATAAAAGATGCTTGACCAAATAGATGAGACTGACGAGTCTGATTTCGAAGAACAATAAAGGAATAGTTGCTTAATAGTCTTTAGAGATCATGTCTAAGATGTTTTGGACTTCTTTTTCATGTTCTTGCATGTTTTCATTTCAATTTAGGGTTTTCCAATTATGTTTGCTAATTGTTACCAACATGTTGTCTTTAATCAAGTTATACACATGTTTGGTTATAAAAGTGTCTCATTTAAATAGTACATCCTTAAAACAATATAGTAAATATGACTTTGAATGTTTCATAGATACTGTAATTTATGAAAAAAGAATAAGCATGCAAAATTTGATTAAAATGATGTTACATACCGGGCTGTTGCTTTGTTGACATTATAAAGTTAACACGAAAACAACCACCATCGTTAGTTGCAACCTCAGCTACCATCCATGTGCACCTCTGCTGTCCTATACACATCAAATGAAACATTCAACAATAGATGTACCCTTGACAAAAAAATCTAACATCTTGTACACATGATGGATGTTATGCAAATAAACAATTAACTTACAAACTTATGATTATGATTTTAGCTATTAGTTCCATCCATTTTAATACTATGAACAAAACTCACTCATCTCCAGCAATGTTATAAAGTAAAATTTAGCTAATAAATGTGACTACAAAAATCTTGACCAAAATTTTATATGACTAAAAATATGCAAACATGATTTTAGCCATTAGGTCCAGCCATTTGAATGGCTAAATTGCTATAATATGTTTGGATAGTTATATCTACACTACACATACGTGCATGATTGAAAATCTGGAGTAGCTTCAAAAGTGGTCACAAAATGACATATTGTAAATTTTCAAATGGATAATGCTTTGAACATATTTTAGCCATTAGCAACGCTTCAATACTAGCAGCACTTTAATACAATGGCACCCAAAAAACCAAGCTGATGCATTGTTGAGTTCTTAAAACTAATGGCATAGCTAACATAACTTCTAAAGTTTTAACCCGTAAGTGGTAACCAAACCTTGACTCCCTTTAAATTCTTTTGACCCGTAAGTGGTAGCCACAATTAAAATTGACCCATTCATATTTTAAATCGTCAGAATTCCCTGTGAGATTAGAAAAAACCTTAAACACTTAACACATAAAACATCTGATATAAGAAAACTCATAGGCTAACATCTGTTACAATAACACTAACCCAAACACCCTTTAATATAACAAAAAGTAGCAGCAATGTTATAAAGTAAAGTTTTAGATAATAAATGTGATGACTACAAAAATCTTGACCAAAATCATGATTACTCAAGGATTTGATAATAAATGTGACGACTACAAAAATCTTGACCAAAATCATGATTACTCAAGGATTTTTAACAATTCCATAGATTTTGTATGGCTAAAAATGTGCAATGCATTTAAAACTGATGTTTGTAACAATCAAAATCAAATAACTATCCCATATTTTTAGCCAAAAATGTGCAATGCATTTAAAACTGATATTTGTAACACTATAAATGTGCAATGCATTTAAAACTGATGTTTGTATGGCTAAAAATGTGCAATGCATTTAAAACTGATGTTTGTAACACTATAAAACCCCATTCCAACTTTTGCATTTTAGTTCAAGTTATTTCTAATATCTCATACCAAGTACTCATAACTCAGCAAACATAAACCTAACCATATCATTTTATAACAACAAACATGTACTCACCAAACAACGTTGCCACCGATCCAACAACTGATTGTGTGATGATTGAAACAAACCTAAGCCAACAATTGGGCTCACAAAGCAGCATTCTCAACGCTCATACGAATGATCCAATAATGATTGATTCAACCCCGCATGAAGAAGTAAAATTCTTTCCCTGAAATATACCACAACTTTTTTCATAAGATACCTAATACTTAATTCAGTTTCATAAGATACATTTTTTAATAATTTTCTCACTTATATTATGGGGGTGTTTGTTTCGGCTTATATGTGTGCTTATGAGCTTATTTGATTTCGGCTTATATAACATAACCTCCAATTTTCTGGCTTATTTGATTTCGGCTTATATAACATAAGCCTATAAGTCTCAATATAAGCCAGAAAATTAGGGATTATGTTATATAAGTCGAAATCAAATAAGCTCATAAGCACACACATAAGCCGAAACAAATACCCCCTATATACATCACTTTATTGAAAAATAATTTTCCTTGCTCGGAAAATAAGAAAATGCAAACAATCACTATTATATAAGAAAACCATTACATCTACAAAAATATATCAAAAACATTCAACCTTAAATATCGCAGTTGTGTTTTGCTTTTTATTTCTTTTAGTGGTTTTGAATATAATAATTATTATTTTTGTTTAATGATATTTTATAACTTAAGGGGCTTTTGTTTTACTATAACTTAAGGGTTTTTTGTTTTTTAAGATACACTTAGTGTACATACAAAATTACTAAAACACACTACGAAAATGGTTACTTCCTACTCTAAATGCACTTTTCTAAATGCTACTTCAAGGGCATACTATGAAAAACAAACACTCGAAATATAGTAAAATATATTACTAAACAGTGGCTATAAATCAAAAGTAATACGAAGAGTAAAAAAAGTATCCAAAAATCACGTACTTGTATAGGTAATCCATGTGCCCTTTCTTCAACAGCAAGTTCACCATTCTTTTTTTGACAATATAGCCATAGCCTTGAATATCCTTCCATACAACAATCTCCATTCAAGAGTCGTATGTTCAACGGGTCCATTACAAAACATAATAAGCACAACATTCCTGAAATTTTTTCTCCACCTAATCAAATTCCTAATTTCATAATTTACTGTTCTGTTTCTTCAACTCCAAGATGAAGAGATGGTAGTTTCTAAGGTACAAAATCCTTTCGATCTTCATGACCAATTGTTGCTCTTGGCCTATGCAATTCGAGTGTCATCAACCGTGGCTGCAGATAACTAACTACAATCAAGTCTCCTACCCAGGCAGCTGCTTCAAATTTCACATCTTTCTTAGTCCAAAAGCATTCTTCAGCCATTGCATAGCACAGTTAGCTAACGTATATCGAGATCAAAGTTTGATAAAACAATCCTTGTCAAGCCTATTTCGCGTCCTTTTATTCTGAAAAGTATGAGCTCCTTATATAGTAGCCACATCCCTGGAAATATAATAAAGTGGTAACTATTGACTGACTTTAGAAGCACATTCGTTGGTAAAAATAAATAAAAGGAACTTATGCGTTGGACGCATTTTCACCCTTATATCCCCCTAATCCCATGAAGCAATGGAATATCTTGATTGATTTCACACTTCCAGTGTGTCCATAATGCTCATGAATTCGATATGTAATTTTGTAGTAGTTTAGTCTGTTCATACTTCATGGAGTCAATACCTCTAATTAGTATTTAAATTACCTCAACCTTATTTAACCGCATATATTCATGGAGTCAATACTAATTAACGATCTTTAGGAGACCAAAAACCCCAATTCCAATAACCCACATAAAGCCACCAAAACCCCTCAATTAACACACATATTCAATAAAATAAAAAAATTACCTTCAAAAAACCACAGAACCAGGTAGTAAGTTTATGTGCTGGGTCTTCCGGTGGTGGTCTAACAATTCATAAAAAAAGCCAGCATTAGGATATATACTAAATTTTAAAAAAGAATTAGGGTTATAATACTTACATAAATTAATTTTAAGAATTAGGGTTAGAATACTTACATAAATTTTGAATCCTTATATGTGATTTTGGTTTGTTTGTTTATCTTCAAGCGTTAGTGGTTAGGGGGTGTGTGTGTGGTGAGAGGGGGAAAGCTCTGTAATTTTGTGTTTGATGGAAGCGATGGAGATATCAAACTGGGGCGGCGCAGTAGCAAAAAATTAGGCCTGACTCAGCCCAAAAATATAAGAAATCCATGTCCCAGCTATATTTTAAAACCTTCCCAACATGTTTTAAAAAATTGTTAAACCGCCACTTGCAAAATTTTAATATCAAAATTATATTTGTTAAATGCCAACCAAACATGTACTTTCACTGGTTTCCAATTTCAAATACGATACAAAACCCTGAAATTGGGCCAACCAAATAGGCCCTAAGTTTCTATGTAATTTACTCTTATTATGCTTGAATCTAAACTTATATGTAGCTACATTTATATAAACAAAACATAATAAAAAAAGTACATACAAAGCTAGACGTAATAACTTATATGTATATCAAACATCAAAATAACCAATAGTATGTTACCAGTTAAGTTTAGAATGGTGTTTGACTTGAGTATTAACCTAACTTGGCGATAGAGGAGTTCAACTAATTATTAATACTGCAGCTATGTGAAATCTTTTTTTGTAGTTTGAAGACACGATTATTGGAGTTAGACAATCTAGCACCAGTATTGTGACACCCGTTCATGTTGACTTAAACAAAGGTATGATTCCTTTTCTGGTTTTAATATCAATATATTACTGTGAAAAAATTAACTTTGAATACAAGTTTCATTTGATTATGCTAGAAAAACGCCAACCATTGTCTAATAAAGATGAAGAAGGTCGTGCAAACATAAGAGGGAAAAAAAAGGCAAGAACCAACTCTGCCTATGTAGAAGAACACAAACTCACCTTAAAATCTCTCTCCTAATATGTACTGTTCGTTACCATTGCACAATATGATAAATTACATACAAATGCCCCTCACCAACACCTGCCATTACAAACACCATCGCTTCATAACCTGTCAAGCAATAAAGAAAACATAACACCATTACAAACACCACGATCCTATGGTTCAACCTCTATAGGAACCAATGTAAGTGTAGACCCAGGTATTCTAAAAAGACGAGAGTACCAGAAAAGTTATTTACCAATGACGTAAACAAAAGAAGATAGTATAAGCTAATGCTAACATGGAACTACATACACCTGTAGGAGGTACACAAAATCTTTCTGCCTTTACATGTGAACTGACTCACTTAAATCTCTCTCATAATAGGGTACCGTTAGGAACATTGCACAATATCATAAATTATAATGGGCCTCAAAAAACCCCACCATTACAAACACCATCGCTTCATAACACGTCAAGCAACAACGAAAACATAACACCATTACAAACACCACGTTCCTATGGTTCTACCTCTGTAGGAACCAATGTAAGTGTAGACCCATCTATTTTAAAAAAATGAGAATACAAGAAAAGTGATTACCAACGACGTAAACAAAAGAAAATAGCATAAGCAAATGCTAACATGGAGTCACAGACACCAGTAGGAGCCACCCAAGATCTTTCGGTCTTGACACGTGAAACCACCTTAGGAAAAAAAATGTACATACTTTTGATCTTTACGAAATTTTGTATTATCTTACTAATACATGCTTTAAATTTCAAACCAGATGATCAACATGGTAGTAACGTACTCTTGCCCCTATTTGATCAAGAGGACAACCAAACTATGGATATGGATGGTAAGCTTCATTAAATAAAGCCGCCATTGCTCTTTACTGCTTGTATTTACATTATATGTTATCTTAATTTTGTAGTATTAGAGTTGAAATATTATATTAGTTTTAAATACAAACTTTGGTTCCAACAAACGTTAACTTGTTGATGTAGCCCCAACCATTCAAACAAGAAAATAAAATCTCATTAAAAAAACTAGAGATTACAACATAAGTTATTACCAACGTCATAAAGAAAACAATAACTCTCAAGATGATCCGTACGATTTTATGTACAATGGCCTTCCTAGAGAGCATATTTTATTAAAGGAGCAACCACCATGTGTCAAACGCGAAGCAAAGAAAATACAGTATGAGTTCCCTACTTTTTGTTGCATGAAGGGGAAAACGACTTTGCAGCCCTTAGACATTCATCCAGAACTATACAACCTATTCACGTCGTAATGCCAGTTAGGAAACATGTTTAGGAAAAACATACGCGCGTACAACACAAACTTTTCCTTTGCATCGATGGTTGTAACCTTGAACAAAAGATACAACGCTAAGGGTTCTGAAGTATATAATTTTAGTGTGCAAAGAAGTATATATCATAGAATTGATCAGTTGGTTCCTAGAGACGAGAGCCAAGGTACATGCAGTTATACTTTTATGACGCGGAATCTGAATCTGAGTACCAGTTAAAATGGCCGAATCTTGATAGAGAGATTGTTACGATATTACTACGTGTTCTTGCACCAAACCCATATGTTCAAACATTTTGATCACTTGGTAACCTTGGTCCACTTGACAAGTATAGGGTTGAATTAACTGCATCAGTTAAGGTCGATCAAAGACTTTACAACCGTTCGACAACGTCTGAGGTATAAATATGATTCTGACCATCCTACGTCTTATCTAAATATACACCTCGTATATCTAATCTTATACTCTTACCTCAAATATATTATCACGTAGTTCGCTGGTATTTGGGTGGAAGGTAATGACAACATCACTACATACAAGAGAAGTATCATTGTGTTTGGAAGATTTGAATACCCTACGCATATACAACCTTATTTCTCTTGCTATGATCCTTTGTCTTATCCATTGTTCTTTCCAAACGGTGAGGCTGGACGGCATTCTCGAATACCAAAGGAAGGTGTAGACATAAGAGAACTCGTCGATGATGACGATGACATCGCCAAAGAAGAAGAAGGTACTAAAGTAATCATAATACGAATATATCAGTTTGTCTTGTTTAATACCATGTTACAATAGTATCTTATAATAATTATATGCCTTACGCATTTTTTTAACATCATCACGTAGGTATTAGCACAACAACCGGTAGGAAAATAATTACTATGCGAGAATATTACTGTTACAAATTCCAGATTCGGCCATATCATACCTTGATCTTGTTTGGAGGGCGATTGTTTCAACAATTTGTGGTAGATACATACATAAAGATCGAGACTTCACGCTTGTAATTTTGTGAAAAAAACCAATCCACAATTAGAGAAAATTTGTATCAAGGAATCGTTGATTGTGTTAATGCCGAGGAGGTTCAATGAATAGACTTGGCCAAATTATTGTCTTGCCTGTGTCTTTTATTGGAGGACCACGTGACATGCGAAGATGAACTTTGGATTCCATGACGTTAGTACAAGAAGCTGGGAAACCTGATATCTTTCTTACAATGACTTGCAATCCGAATTGGGCAGATATTGTGGAAAACCTTTATGAATGACAAACCGCCCAAGATCGACCGGACCTGGTTACAAGAGTTTTCCATGCAAATCTAGAGTATCTCAAGCAGCAACTATTCACCAATCATATCATTGGCGTCGTTTCGTCACGTATATATGTTATCGAGTTTTAAAAATAGGGTTTACCACATGCACATTTTCTCCTTATTCTGACATCAGCTGACAAGCTGGCAAATCCCGATCATTATGACAAAGTTGTTTACGCTGAAATTCCAGACCCAAATAAGCAGCCTGAATTGCACCAACTGGTCCTAAAGCACATGATTCATGGCCTTTGTGGTCACTTAAATACTCAGTGTCCTTGTATAGAGGGTGAACCAAAGAAATGTCATTGGAATTATCCTATGCAGTTCCAAGAAACAACACAACAAGGAGATGACTCATACCCATTGTATAGACAGAGAGACAATGGCATTGAGAAAAACGTACAGAACAACGGCCTGGATAATAGATGGGTTGTTCCATATAACCCTAAATTGTTGATGATGTTCAATTATCATATCAATGTGGAGGTGTGCTCAAGTATAAAATCGGTTAAATAGGTCTTCAAGTACCTTTACAAGGGTCATGACAAACAAGTTGTAAATGTTGATAAAGACGGAGAACAAGTCGTTAACGAGATAAAGAGATTCCAAGATGCGCATTATGTATCACCCCCTGAAGCCATGTGGCGAATTTATGGCTTCCCTCTATCTAATATCTATCCGTTTTTCATGTCATTGCAAGTTCATCTACCTAACAAGCAGTTCGTTACTTTCGAAGAAGACATTGTACTGACTGACATTCTTGAGAATGAAAAAAAAAGATCGATGTTGATCGCCTTCTTTGAATTGAACCAGACAAACACAGAGGCGAGGCAACATTTGTATAAAGACATCCCCAAGTTCTACACATGGAATAAGAGTGCACGCAAGTGGAATCGTCAAAAGCAAGGGAAAATGAGAGGAAGAATAGTTTCCGCAAATCCCGCCGAAGGAGAGCGGTTCTATTTGCGTGTACTATTGCAACATCTTAAAGGGCCTAGTGGCTTTGATTATCTTTACACAATCAATGACGTGTTGTGTAACACCCCCAAAAATGTGTCGCAGCAGAAATAAGTCCGGGGGCGTTACTTCATAATACAACAGCACAAGATACAAAAGAACGACCTCTAAATGTGTCGTTTAAAAAGTAATCTCGTTGATTTTCTGGAAAATGATATAACATTTGCACCATGATTGCATCACAATGAAAAGCTTGAAAGTAATACAACGAGATTTGATCCTTTGAATATAAGTAGAAATCCATGAATGAAATCTTGTAATGTTTAGACTCCAATGCATATCATAAAGTTGGCGAGTTTATAGGTTTGTTTAAGTATAAATGCACTAAAGATTTACAAAGTGTATATAACCATTCCAACCCTTATAATAGTCACCAAATTGTACGTATGAAAGTTGGACCGCAATTGTTCAAAGTATGCATGATAATTAAAACTATCACAGAATGTTTCAAGTATGTATTGCCCGATAAGTGATTACGATTACTCTAAGTTCATGAAACCGATGCACTATGTACCCATCGTAGGTGTCCCTTCCAAGAACACCCGGGCAGTAATGAAAACCATATGTACACATCGCATGTGTCCCCTCCAAGAACACCCGGACAGTAATGAATATGTACCCCTCGCAGGTGTCCCCTCCAAGAACACCCAAGCAGTAATGAATATGTACCCCTCGCCGGTGTCCCCTCTAAGAACACCCGGGTAGTAATGAATATGTACCCCTCGCAGGTGTCCCCTCCAAGAACACCCGGGCATTTATTGTAGTTATTAGTTCAATCCGTTTAAGCTAATCCATAATCATTTCAAAAGTAAAGTATATATTTGTGACCAAAAATGAAGTTAAGTAATGTATCCCATAGCGAGCTATGTAAATGAGTATGTAAACCAATTTGTAATTAACCATGTAAATGCATTTGCAAAAAAGCATGTTCTCACCCCAAAAATATATGTAAAACAAGTAAAAACATAAGGCTATAAACTCACCTCGATGTAGAAGAACGATTGGCAGAAATGTACATATAGCACAACACAAACGGAAACCGGAACGGCTCGACCAAGAAGTTGCGGTTCATCTTAACGGCTATGACCCACTAGTATAGGATAATGTATTTGGGTTTTCCGATGGATAGCCACATCAACGCGACACGTTGATAAAAGGTTTAGATTTCAAGTTGTAATAGTTTGGTGG
>BQNB010063126.1:0-35807 GCA_026074375.1 Tanacetum coccineum
TACGTGTTTATATTCCGCTGCGTACTCGTATTTATTAATAGTTAATATGGTCTTTATGTCTACTTATTCCAACAATCGGTGCATAATTCAACATGAGCCACACAAGTACCCAACACACAAGTATAAAAAGTACGAATTTTAAGATTTTTTATTTAATAATTCTTACCTTGTTGAAGTACATATTTTAACAAGATTTTTTTTTTCAAATTTCCAAGGCCACCGATAAAGGCAGATAAAAATCTCTTATCCAAGCAATAGATTTGCCACATGTGCTTACCTCATTGGAACCAAAAATCCCAAACCTCATCTGCAAATTCAGGTTAGCTCAACACCAACCACAATTACAACCTCACTAGGCCCACCACTCTTGATCACCCTCCTCCTTATGTGTTCCCTCATTCTTTCCCTAGTGATGCAGCCACAAACAAGTCTCTAATCTTTTTTCAAGAAAAATGGCAACACAAGCTTTGGTCTCATCATCATCACTCACATCCTCAGTTGAGTCTGCTAGACAAATCCTTGGTGCGAGACCAGCTTTCACACCTACAAGAAAAGTTTCATTTGTTGTCAAAGCTGCTTCCACCCCTCCTGTTAAGGTACTTTCTCAAATATATTTGTATCTGCATGGGATTAAAAAAAAAAGTTCACTAGTTGCATCATATAATATTTTTTTAAGCAAACACAAATATTAGTGTATGCATGTGTGTGTGAATTTGATCATTACTTAATGTTGTTTTGTGTTTATGTGTATCAGCAAGGAGACAGACAACTATGGTTTGCATCCAAGCAATCTCTTTCTTACCTTGATGGAACGTAAGTCATGCTGTTTAATCAAACGTCATTTCTGCATACTTTGATATTTAAGTCCAAACTAAGTGATATTACGTTTTAGCTAAAAGATTGACATAAAATCTACACTTTATTGTGTATATTTTGTGAAGTAGCTATATCTTGTGATGAATACTATAAATATGCAAGGATTTGTTCTAGCAAAAGAAGTTATCGTTTAACTTTAATATGATGACAAAGTTAATAAGTTAAGTGCCTTTTAACTTAGACATTAACATGAAGGCTAAAATTGGGATGTAGGTTAAATTCTTTAGTAAATACTAGAATTGGAGAAAGGCCTGTGCTTGCTTAGTGTCATAATCATCCATCAATTGAGCATATAAATTCATTCCAATAAAAGATTTATCGTTTGACTTATGATAAAAAAAATAGAAAAAACCAAGTGCTTTTTAAGTTAATGATGGATATGAAACTCGGGAGATAAATTTCAGAAGTAACTGAATTTCATGTCTTCGTAACATTTAAGTAGTATAAAGAATATAAACACTTGTACGTGACTGCCTGGTATGAGTCGATAAATATATATAGATTCCAAGTTAAAGAAAGTTTGCACTCAAAGAGTAATCCGTTGTACATGGTTCTGTTTCACCTAACATTTGTATCTTACAGTCTCCCAGGTGACTTTGGATTCGACCCACTTGGTCTTTCCGACCCAGAAGGGACTGGAGGATTCATTGAACCCAAGTGGCTAGCTTACGGAGAGGTTATCAATGGACGGTTTGCCATGTTGGGTGCGGCTGGAGCTATTGCACCAGAAATTCTAGGCAAGCTTGGACTCATCCCAGCCGAAACTGCCCTTCCATGGTTCAAGACCGGTGTCATCCCCCCAGCCGGCACATACAACTACTGGGCTGACCCTTTCACCCTATTTGTATTAGAAATGGCACTTATGGGCTTTGCAGAACACAGAAGACTACAAGATTGGTACAACCCAGGATCAATGGGAAAACAATACTTTTTGGGTTTGGAAAAAGGGTTTTCAGGGTCGGGCGACCCAGCATACCCAGGTGGCCCGTTCTTTAACCCTCTTGGGTTTGGGAAAGATGAGAAGTCGATGAAGGAACTGAAGCTAAAAGAGATCAAGAACGGTAGATTGGCTATGTTGGCTATCTTAGGTTACTTCATTCAGGGTTTGGTGACTGGGGTTGGACCTTTTCAGAACCTTTTGGATCATTTGGCTGATCCTGTCAACAACAAGAGTTCTTGACCAGCCTTAAGTTCCACTAGATCATCTATATTGGTTCCTATATGTAATATCATGTGCAGATTTTCGTCGTAATACTATTATTAATTTGTAACGAAATTAATGATATGTTCAGGTAACAGAAACCTTGTTGGTACTCCAACCCTAGTTAGATGCTTACTAGTACATATCTATTTGCTTAAAAATAAAATTTCCCCCATGAGCATTTCAACAAATTGCCCCCAATGTGACACAACGGTTTATTATAAAACTCTGACGAAGTGCAAACTGATTCATGAAACAAGAAAATTGAGGCGTAAGAGCATTGCAATGCTCAAGTTATAAAAGACTTTTTACTATTCTATCAAGCTTTGGGGATCCATTGCGGTAAAAGCTTTTTAAAAAGATTTTTGGTAATGACTTAACAAAATTCAAGCTATTACAAAAAGCTTTTCCCCATCAATCATTCTTATTACAGTATATTATATTTGTTTATTCATGATAAAGCTTTACAAAAACTTGTTGCTCTAAGAAGGCCGGCCACAAAACACACATCTTTGGATAAATTCACCTAACTCTACCCATTTGAAGGCGTTGGTTATTAAACTCCCTTAACCCGGAAATACCCGTTTGAGGAATGTCAAATACACTCATTGAATAAGTTTCGTTACAAGCACTCATTGAAACTTATTTTGTGGTAGAACAAATAATAACTTGCATATGGTACTTGTATAAAGATAGCAGTTGTATAATGCATAAGAATAGTCTATAGTGATTTGATTCTTTTTCGGTTTCTCAAGGTAATTTCAAGCTGAGAGAGTTTATGTTTAAAAGACGATGAGTGGAATATGTAATGTCTAGTTCTATAAAATATGATAAGCTACAAGGATTTGTTCTTTACTTAATCGTGGAATTGATATATGGTCTTATAACTATAAAATTTGTTCAATCATTGTTGGTTGCAAAATGTTTTTTATTGGAACGGAAGTAGATTAACAATTAAAGACTAACAATAAGCTAGGCAAAATTACTATGTAGAGACAAAGCGTTACACGGTTTAGAAAGGCACTTTATCCGGTTAATAGAGACCCTACGAAGTCTATTCGAGATCCAAGTGAAGGTGAGCTTGATATCATTTATGATGAGACTTACTAAAGACCTGATTGCCACACTGGATCCAAATTTGACCCAAGAACCCAGTCAAATGGGCCACGGGTGGGTCAGTATAATTCAATCAGACCCCCATCACTACTTGATCGGAGGCTTTTGTTCCACGTGTGCTATAACAAGTCTTTTAATTCACAGTCAATTTATTTCCATATCTTTTATTTTCTTTTTATTTTTTATTTTTTTGACTTTCTCAAAGAAGTTATTTACTTTCCCTAAAATGTAGCTACATGGGATAGTTTTGGGTCTTCTTTCTTTGGTATGTAAGACAAAGTCAGTGAATGAGAAAGACAGTTATTGATTACCAAAATTTCTGTCTCTTAATTTTAGAGATTATTATTTCCATTGCTATTCTAATTCTTAGGCGAATTAGAAGGTGATCTTGGAGACCAACTTAGAAGATATCGTGGTGTAACTGTATCGAATCTTCATGTTGGAATTGCCTAGCGAGTCCTTTGGGTGGTGAATTCTGTATCGAAGAGGAATCATACTTGTTGTTTTTTTTCTTATTTTCGAGTTAACTGATCCGAATTGATAAGTTTTGGGCCATCAATTGGTATCAGAGCTATGGATACCCGAAGTTCTGCTGATTTGAAAAAAGCTATTGAAAGTCTTAAGGCTGAAAAAAGGCGTTGGCTGAGAAGATGAAGGCTATGGAAGATCAGATCTTTGAACTCTCTGTTAACCGCCAAGGGGAAGATGATAATGACACCGGTGGATCAGGGGTTCGTTCGAAAGGGCCTGATTAGTGGCATTCCAATGATATAAAGGTTGAAATCCCTGAGTACGATGGAAAACTCGATCCTGGTGAGTTTGTGGAGTGGTTACGAACGGTAGAGTGTGCCTTCGATTATAAGGCGACGACTAAGGAGAATAAAGTTAAAATTGTAGTATACATGATATCATAACACAAGCAATAGATGATGGGTTGGCTAATTAATCTTAGAGAGAGAAAGTTGTCTTTCTAGAGAGAGAAAGTGCAAGTGTATGTATTAGCATGAAATGAACAACCAACCCCTTCCCATGGGTGGGAAGGGGTATATATACAAGTGTTTCTTTCTAACTACGAGCTATGCTATACTAATGATACACGGGGGTGACCGAGTCTTTTTCATAATCTTAACAATCTCCCCCTAAGGGAGGTCACCCCAGAAAATACATTATGAATTCTAGCATTCTACTTCATTGACCTTCTGTCTGTAGCTCGAAGTCTTTGATTCTTCAATCTTTGATGTCTTTGTACATTATGTAGTGAACTTTGAGACTTGTCTCTTAGGCTTGTGCGATCTTTGAGCTTTCCTTGAGATCATCTTTCATCTTTAATCTCTTGATCATCCTTGTTAAGTAGCATTGCCTTCATGTGATTTTGTGACCTTCGGACCCGCATGCTCACACTTTTCTTGATCATGATACTACTTCTCAGAGTTGCGGAAGCTGTGTTGTAGGTCATTCAGTTGTCATGATGTCTTTACTTGGAAGCATTAAGTGTGAGCATTGGGTGGTGAATTGACTCCACTGGAACGAGGTGTCTCCATCTCCATTTTTGCTTGATCCTGTAATAAAACAGGTAGCAATAAAGCTTGTGGACGAATATGGCTTTGTCATTCGCCCGAGTTTGGTTGGATTAACCTCTGGATCTGTAAGGACCGACCTGTGATCAGGTAGATTCAACTTAAGAGGAATCTCCTTTACAGGATTTCCTGTATAAGTATCGGATCTTCTAATGTATGACCATCAGAATCACCTTACTTGCCTGTTCTCTTTATCGGAACGTCTCAAAGCAGACAACACGATAAGAGTGAATCGGTTAGTTACTATCTTACCGATTGAAGAGGAAAATTGATTTAAAAATCAATCGACGTGTTACTTGAGAAAGTGTTTTTGTAACACATCGAGAGTTTTAAGATTTTATCAAAGTTCATTAACCGTCAATTCATATACTGGAACAAGTTTGATTCTTGTAGAATCGCACCATCGTTTCTTTCTAGTTGACACAAGTTTGATCCATTAAGGATCTCACAAGTTACCTACCAAGTGTTTGTTTGATGTTGGCTCTAGCAGGCTTTCCATCTTCACTATGATACTTAGGTATCACTCGGATGTTCTGGCAATACCACAAGGATAATGCGTAGGACTCTTATGATAATCCTTTTTTTCACGTTGTGTGAAAGACAAGTAAAATGGAATAGTGTCCTAATGAGATTAATTGATAATCTCTTGGCTCTAGACTTAATTGTGTGTTTTGGTTTTAGTGATCGAAGGCTGGAGCGGACTGCCACCTTTTCAATATCAACTAACTTGGAGTGAGAAAGTCAATAGATAATGTGTTTAGTCTCTGTGAGAAATGAAACAGAAATATTTTGAGAGATTCTGAGTGGCTAGGGAGGGTTTTGCATTGCATCACTAGGTCTATGACGACTTTCTTCAATGTCAGCAATCATCTTTGTGATTCTGACAGCAGATGTATTGACTCGATTTCTGCCTAAGTATATGGAGGGTATCTTTCTTTACACCCTTTATCCTTACATTTCTTTTTCATTCTTCAACCCCTTTAGTGCTTACCGAGACTTCATGACTAGAACCTTGTTGGGTTTGTTCTAGTTCTAGCTCTATCTCATTCTGCACTATTCCCTTATTCTCACATTTACTCCTTTTTTATGTCATACCTAAGGACTTCTACACCAACCAGTGGATTGTCCTTGGGTAGATCCCTCTGGTTCTGGCAGGATCATGGGAACTAATACCTAACCTTATCAACCTTATAACTCCGATAAAATTAAATACATGGTCGGTCTTTTTGGTACAGTTCACCTTGCCATAAAACCAATAGAAAAACTCAATCAGATACTTGTGATATAAATATCAAAGCTTTTAGTACCTCGATTGTTTTATGAATTTTCAAAAACTCTCCCTCTCAACATGTGCGTCGATTAAACGAAAGTGGGTGGCACAAGGAGGATGGGGTATATATATGAGTCCACAAACTTACATTTTTTTATCAGTTTTCATATTTAAATCACATTTTCTCCCCTTATCAAAAATTTCAAACCCTTTGATATTTTGGATATCAATTGATTCGAATATGTTAGAAAACTAGGAGAAAAATGTGTTGATTAGTCACAAGTCGAGTGGTGAACAAAGTAATGCTCCCTTTGAGTCTATGAGGGTATGTGTGAGTGACAAGTATAAAAGGTTTGAAAGATTTTGAGTTTAACAAGAAAACTCTTGAAAAACTTTATACTTGTCACTGAACACTTAACTATACACTACATACTTATAATAATGTATAAGATATATTATACAAAAATAAGATGATATTAACCTGAATATCAGAATGATGAAATCATTCAGTCCTCTGAATTAGTCTGTAGTCAACATCTCTTAGTATTCTACCAACAAAGCTTTCGAGACTCCTAAATATTCTCCGAATCTTGAGTCTCCTCTCGATCATCTCTATAAAATCCTTACTCCTCCTTTTATCATCCTCCGACCAAATTCGTGTTTCCATGCCCTTATTGTATTCGTACAGCTTGAAGTCTTTAACCATGTGATCCAGCTTGTCCAGAATCCTTTGAAACGTGGCATCACTGAACTTGTGCACCTTCGACTCTCGCATCATCTTCTTCTGATCATTTCTGTCTCTATAAATTACTGCCCTCAGCTTGCTGACTATGGTGTAGTCTTCTTTGAACATAAAGTCAGATGCATCCCAATCTGGTTGAGTGAGATTGAGTTTTGTCTGATAACTTTCAATCTTGAGCTTTAGATATTCCATACGTTTTCTGATAACGATGTTCCTAATCCACAAGTTGACTGCGTTGAAGAGATGAACTTTGTCGTCACCAGATAAATGATTGAGCTGACATTGAAGATGAAGCAGGTACAGATCTTCAAAGTTATTAGGGTGCATATTTTTTAAGTTAGCCTTCGAGATCTTGTATTTCTTGTAGTCAGCTCTGCGAAGAAAAATCTCTTTTAAGAAGGCATACCCGCATCTTTCATAAGTCTTAAGACTGACTACACTGAGAATCCGCATGTGTGATCTGACTGTACTGTGATCAAAAGGGGCACGGTGTCTTATGACATAGAATTCTTTGCGCTTGAACCACCAGTAAGAGATGCCATAAGTGGCACTAATATCATACTCTCGTTCATTCTTAATCCAGAGGGATATTTTAAGTCTAAAGTCTAGATATTGAGCTGCTTTCAGCTTGAATATGGATAAAACTGATCTTGTACCTTTGTCATTTGACACGAGATACTCCAGATCTTTATTAAATAAGAATTGTGATTAAATAGTTACCTGACCTCGTGGTCCTCCCAGGGGTAACAGTTTGCTTACATCAGGCACCAACCGATGGCCTTTAGGATTAACTAAATCAACTTGATCCATAAGCATTCGGTGACACTCCTCCATCTGGAATTGCAGGGAGATGCTATTCTTGTGAAAGGCTTTGGCTACCTTGTAAACTGGGCCTTCCAAGTCAAACTTACTGAGTTTCTTTTTCCTAATCCTTTTTGCAGAACCATGTGATGAATGATCCCATATCGCCAGTCTTCCGAAGTAACTTGTTTTCTTCTGGATCTTTATAGGAATTGGCGAGTGCATTTTCTCAGTTGTTCTCTGGTTCAGGCAGGTTATTCGATGAAACAGACCAGTTAGGTTCTAGAGTTTCAGGTTTGTCTTCCTCTAGAATAGGCTTCAACCATTCTGGCCTTGGCTTGATATTTGGAAGATGAGCAGAATTTGTATCCTCTGAATCAGATACATGTGTCTGGCATTGGTACGTATTCGACTGGTTGTTCAGAATGATGACCGAACTGTTGCTTAGAGGAGCTGGAAGGAGCTTCTTTAGTGTCAGTGGTCTTCCAGGCAGATGACTGGGGAGCTGGAGGCTGTGATGAGCCTGAAGCGCCAGAGTCATGTCTTTTCTTTTTGCTGAGATATAAGTCTGGTGGAGGAGGAGGGTCTTGATCATCATGTCGTATCTTGCATGACTTGTCCTTTTCAGCCAAGAATTCATCCTTGTTTTCCTGTTCCATAGATGCCTCAAGAGCTTCATATAAATCCACATGTTTAGGAAGTGACTTGTAGGTACCAGTCTCAAACATGCGCTGGTGAAGAATCTCTTTCATATCAGCTTTGGGCAGTTCTCTGAAGCGATTTCTAAGTGGAGCTTGAAGAGCCACGTGTACAGCCTCTTTCACAACTTCACGGACAGTTTCATTGATCTTATGAGGTAGGTCTCTAAGTTCCAAAGTGAAAACCCATATTGAGTTTCTCCGGTTCATCTTCAGTTGCTTTATCATTTATGAACTGATCCTCAATATTATAAGCATCTCCAGATTCTTCAATTGAGATTCGAGAGGTCCTAGATGAATTAGGTGTTCCTCTAAGATGTCTGCTCGTCAGCTGGAAACTTTAGCTTTCTGAATGTTGGGGTAACGATTACCATAAACTCATCATGCGTGGGCTCAGGGTCTGGTCCATAAAGAGCCACATGGCTTTCTCCAGGGTTTGGTCTAGCATGGTCTTCGTCCATGAATACCTGATCTGGTGGAGGTCGAGACTCGTGAGTTTCACTAGGGTCTGATCCAGCCTGGTCTTGATCAAGTTCAGCAGTATTTTCCTCTAGATTCATCTGCTTATCCACATCATCTCCTAGTTCTTCAGCAATCTGCAATATCTCCGTATCACCTTCACTATTTGTCTTATTTGATTCGGCACTCGTTTTAGCATCTGCAGGAGACAGAGAGTCACGAACAATATTGGCAGAGGTGTCATCCTGTGGTTGTGAAGAGGGTCCAATTGATGCCTCTTTAGTAGCTAAAGTTTTGACTTTGGAATATAAATTGGTCCGTGGTGCTTCTCCTCTTTGGTGTGTGTAGAGCTAACAGTGATTGGGCAGCTTGTTCTTCAGTAACAATAGCTTTACCCTTGCCTTCAACTACAGGGAGTGGTCGGGTGGCCTCTGCAACAGGTTCTCGAATCGCCACACCTCCAAACTATGCATGACCCTGTGCCTGAAACGATTCTAGACTCATCTGAATAGCATGTTCCATATCATATTCTTCACCTTCACCTTGATGTTCAGGCTCAGGTTCAGGTTCAGGTTGAGTTGGTTCATCTTCACCAATGAGTTGGTTCATCTTCACCAATGAGTTGGAGAGAAGGCTTTCCTTTGCGAAGTTTCTGCACTTTACCTCTTTTTGGTTGCTTGGCAGGAGAAGGCTTTAAGGGTTTTTCCTTGGTTACCTTAGGTTTCGGTGCAGGTGCTGGTTTGCTTGATTTCTCTTTGGTAGGCTTCGGCTTGGGTTGCTTGACAGTTGCAGGTTTCTTCTTTCCTTCCTTTTCAGCTGTTATTTCCGATCATGCTTAGCAATCATTTCCAAGTACGCATTGTAGTACGGTACATTCCTTATATTGTTCGAGATTAGATCATTGGGAATTGGCATTCCAAAGACTTCATCGACTTCGCTTTTGGAAACGAATTTGAGATTACCAAGTCTGAGGTCTTCTTTCGCAAGATGGAACGAAGATGCTGATCTTTGGTGAATATTGTGAATTCTTCCCAAATAACAGATAATAAGCTTCGTGAATCGACAATAAGGAATAACGTGAGGCTTGTCTTTCTTGCCCTTCTTAGTGGGACTGCCCAGATTGGCCTTATTAGTAAGAAAAGTCTAGATGGCTTGTAAAAATTCTTCCCACATAAGTTCAACATAGTCAACATTAGTGCTTGTAATAATTCCCCAAAGCATCTGAAGAACCAGATATCTGGGCCTATCATGCCTAGAAGTCTTGCCTGTGAGACATTGGTTGATCATAGACAATATTGCTCTCCAAGGCTGATACAGGTTATTCACCGCCATTCTTGACACAAAGTGAATCACCTCTGTATACCTTAGCTCATTCATAAAGTACATAATTGCATCACCTGACGGAGGTGACACAAACTCGTGAGCTTGATCAATGGGTGTTATCTCTAAAGCTTCCCTCAGAAGATTTGCATCCACTGTGAACCAGTTTTCATCCAACTAAAATCGGTAAGTCTCAGCTTTTTCCACATAAGTAAGGGTATTCCAAAACTGTTGAATGTAGATAGTGGGAACAGAAGCTGAAGCAGTAAATGCTTTGAAGAAGTTTGTGTTTTGCAGGATGTCCACATAAATCTGAAAAATTAGGTTCTTTTGCTTCCTTTGAAGATCCAAGACATAGTTGCTCTTTCCAATGGGCACCCATGCAGCAAATGGAAGTATCTGATCATCAGATCTTGTGGGAGTAGGAGCAGGAACATTCTCATCAGCCATATTGTCTGCACAAGAATATCAACAAAGACAGACAAACATGACATATATTTGATGTTAGATGAGAAGATTAGACATGGAAATTGACATGCTTGAATTGAATACGGTGAGATTAATTCAACGATGGTCAAATTCAATGAACACATACAAGTTAACAAGTCCTGAATGGGAGTTAACTAGGTAAGTGTGCCTTTGGATTGGGCCTTAAGAGGGTATTGGGACTAACGGGCCAAAACTTTGAAATTTTGGCTCAAACCGCTACCCACTAGACACTAAACCGCTGTGAGGTGAGATAATCAAACCGCTGTGAAGAGGAGTGATCAAACCGCTACGTAGGGAAATGATCAAACCGCTACGTAGCGGAATGATCAAACTGCTATGACCAAACAGCTACGAATATCATATTTATTTTAATCAAACCGCTATGACTAAACAGCTACGAATATAATATTCATTTTAATCAACCCGCCATGACTAAAACGCTATCAATATTTTAATAATTAAATCAAACCGCTACCATTTAATAAAAATTTGAAATAGTGGTTTGGATTATTTTAAAAATAAAAATAATCTTCATCAAACCGCTACCTTATAGCGGTTTGCCTGCACAACTTAAAATATTTTAATTATATCAAATCACTATCAGGCAAAACCTATCAAACCGCTATCAAGCAAAACAGACCAAACCGCTATCAAGCAACTATAATCAAACCGCTATTTGGCATTTCTAAGCAAACCGCTATCAAGAACGAATACCAACAGGCAAACGGCTACTAAGAATATTGCAAACCGCCATCAAGAAACATAAACTTACATTTAATTTTTTTACTGATTTGGCTACTCCAAACATAATCCAAGGCATCCTAGAACCTGTTCATCATCTAGCCCGCAATTTTATCAACCTATATCTCTATATTTCATCCGAACTAAGTCTTGCACAATCATTAAAAGTCATGCATACTATTTAAGCACTCAAATGGACATGCACACATGCTATACTACTCTAATAACACATTATACTAACACATACAGCAATGCAAACAGATTACAACAACTTCAAACCACTGTTTGACTTTTAAAAGTCATACCTTATGCGAAAATCATCAACTCATGCAATGTATTGAAAGAGGATCTCTAATAAACATCAAACTATCATTATCTCAACCTAATGAGTAAATCCTAGCAATAAAAACAAGAATCTAAACAAACATACTGATTTTGATCAAAAATGCATACAAAATCATTCAAATCACACTAATGTAGTTGATTGATGTTAATCCAATCATGATCGAGTAATTACCACCTAAATCCGCACATATCCCTCTAATCAATTCACAATTCCAAACAACATTAAACTTTTGAGAACAAACCTATGACGAATCTAGAAATTATTCTCATTTTAATGTGTTTTAGATCAGTTCCTTTCACCTAATGTATCATTTAATGGTATAGAATGAAGATTTAGAGTTACCTTAGCACAAAATTCACAAGAAATCGAGATGCAAGGTGTGTCGACTAGGTGGCGGTTTATGTGTGAGTGTGTGTATGTTTTTATATTTGACCGAGAAATGAAGGTTTGACCAAATTGCCAAACCGCTACCTATTTATACTAGTGGTTTGGGAATTGGCAGATTTGGTCCCTTAGGTTTCTAACACTTTTAACTTTTGGTTTAAAGGTTTTCTAAGGCTAAGTAAAATTGAAGGATGGCAGATTCAGTCCTTGTAGTTTAAAAGAGCTACGAAACAATTAGCATATTGCACATAAGTCCCTAATCTGTCTTACTAAAGACAATTTTGGCCCTTTAAGTTAAAATTATTAACTCCCCCTTAAATTATGACCCCGTATTTCACCAAAAACCTTTTCCATTAAATGTGTGATGTGATTATAAGCCCGTTTGATGCAATAAACTTGAAATCACTCTCCCCCTCAAACAATGACCCATTTTCTATTGAAAGAGCTGTAGTCGTTGTTTGAGTTGAAAAGTTTATTTTGAAAAACCTGAATTGATTAATTTCCAACATCACTTATCCACCGTGACTAACACAAATAATTTTTGAAGAATCAATTAAGAAGAAAATTATTTGGTTATAAAAAGGAAGACTTCTCTTCCGGTTAAGAAAGAACGCACTGAAATGTACATTAATCCTTGGATGCACGGATATTAAGTAATTTGTACCCGGGAAAAATTAATTACCCGTTGTTAGGAACATCTGTCTTTTGGCGACATGCATTCCTCAAATTGAAAAGCGGGTTTCAGTCAGAAACAACTGCAAGCCATTAAGACATGTTTTGAAACAGTTTGAACTTCCGCTCGAACTTCATTTAAAGACCCGTGTCATTATTGAATGACATTTCTAGGTCCGTAAATGTTATCGATTTACAGAAGACATGCCTTGAAAAATATTTTTGGTATTTTCTATTTTTCTAATTTTTATGGTTTTTGTAGGTTTTATATTTTTGTATTTTGTTTTTTTGTTTAAGGATATACAAATATACATAGGATATAGGAAGACCATCCTTTACTCCTCTTCTCCTTCCTAAAGACGTTTAAGGGTTTTCGGAGTCATACTCTTCATACCAAGATGCGGGAGTAGAAATTTGAACCGCTCTCTTGGTAATGCCTTGGTGAATATGTCTGCAAGCTGATAATCCGTCGTCACGAAGTACAATTCAACCACGCCCTTCTCAACCTACTCTCGAATGAAATGGTGTCGTATGTCCATGTGCTTGGACCGGGAGTGCTGGACATTATTACAGTAGAGAGCGATGGCACTGCGGTTATCACAATACAGGGGAATCTTATTAAATGCAAAACCATAGTCTGTAAGTTGTGACCTCATCTAAAGTATCTGAGCTCAGCATCCAAACATGGCAATGTATTCAGCCTAGGTAGTTGAGATCGCAGTGCTCTTCTGTTTCTTTGATGACCAGCTGACTAATTTATCTCTAAGGAAGTGAGCACTTCCTGACGTACTTCTTTGTGTGTCTTGACAATCTGCATGGTCCGCATCTGCATAGGCCGTTCGTGCCATAGCGGTGTCTTTCGGATACCAAAGTACCCTATTAATGGTTCCTATAAGATACCGAAAGACCTGTTTAAGTGCTTCAAGGTGCTTTTTGGTAGGCGATGCCTGATACCTAGCACACATGCATACCGCGAATATAAGGTCGGGTCTGCTGGCAGTGAGGTACAATAGGGAGTTGACAATACTACAAAATCGAGTATGGTCAACTGGAATCCCTAAGGGGTCCTCATCCAGTTTAAGTCGATCCACCATGGGTGTATCAACAGGGTCACACGAATCCATCCCAAATTTCTTTAAGATTTCTAGAGCAAATTTTGATTGATTAATAAAAATGCCTCCGGGATTTTAAGAAACTTGTAATCCTAGGAAAAAAGACATTTGTCTTATCATTGACATTTGGAATTTAGAACTCATCTCATTGGAAAATATGTCACATGCTTTAGGGTCGGTCGAGGCAAATATGATATCATCTACATATATTTGAACAAGAAGAATATGTTTGCCTGTTTTTTGAGTGAATAATGTCAGGTCAAAGGTACATCTTTGGAAAACTTGTGGTCTAGAAAAAACCATGACAAGGTGTCATACCACGCACGAGGAGCCTACTTTAAACCATACAAAGCCTTCTTCAGACGATAAACATGTGTCGGATGGTCTGGATCAACGAAACCCTCTAGTTGACTAACATAGACTTCTTCCTTTAACTCACCATTAAGGAATACTGTCTTGACATCCATTTGATAGATAGTTATGTTCTTACTGGCAGCATTGGAGATGAAGGTTCTTATAGCCTTGATGCGTGCAACCGGTGCAAAGGATTCCTCAAAATCAATACCCTCTTCTTATCGATAACCCTTGGCCACCAACCGAGCCTTGTTCTTCAGAACATCACCGTAGTCATCAAGCTTAACTTTGTAAATCCATTTGAGAGCTATAATCATGACACATTCTGGTCGAGGTACTAATTCCCATACTTGAATTCGATCAAATTCGTGAATCTCATCGTGCGTGGCTTAAAACCAGCAATCTTCTTTGTATAAGCACCACAAGGCATCGATTGCAAGTTATTTTCTGGTGGATACCGATCGAGAGGTATTGCCAATGACATTGTCAAGTGGGTGATCCTTGCTCCATTTCCTGAGATGATGATGTGGTTGAGTGACATGAGTAGATTCCGTTAAACTAGCATCCTTAGATAATGATGCCTCAGAGTTAAGTTCCAGAGCAAACACGTTTACGAAGGGATCATTGTCAGCATGAGCAAAATGATCATCTTTAATAAGAGTAGATCTAGATCCTACACCTTGATGTGAACATGGAGATTGTAATGCCAAAGATAATGGTGAATAACTTGGATAGGGTGCATCTTGATCAATGGTAGTAGAAGAAGGTGTACCGGCTGAATTGACTGGAATTGGAACTGCTGGAGCAGGAGAAACTGGTCTTTCAACACGAGGAGGGTCTAGGTATTCATCAAACATCAGTTGGAATAAAATCTCCAGCTCTTTATTTATTAGGGGTACATAAGGTGTTGCAGGGACCGAATTGGGTACGAGCCCTGAACTTATTTGTCCAGGCGTTAGAAACGTAGGTGCGGGTCCTGTACTAAGTTGCACAGGAGCCATAGGCTCAGATAGCTTATCGAATTGAACGTAAATAGTTTCTATGATTCGTAAAGTTCTTTTGTTGTAGATTCTATAACCCTTCCTGCTTGGTGCATAACCAACGAAAATTCCAATATCAGCTGTTGGTTGTAATTTTACAAGATCCTCGCTGTCATTTGTAGGGTAACAAAGAGCACAAAAGACTCAAAGAAAGGTAAGATCAGGCTTCTTAACATGCACCAGCTCATATGGGGTTTTGTTATGACGAGTGTGAATGAGGGATCGATTTTGGGTGTAACAAGCAGTAGCAACAGCTTCTGCCTATAGAAACATTGGGACCATGGAAAATATCAACATTGTCCTAGTAGCCTCAACGAGAGTACGGTTCTGCATTTCGACAACGTCGTTTTGCTGTAGAGTCCTTAGAACTGATTTTTGGTGAAAAATGCTGACACTTTCATAATATTGAGTCAGAACTTGATTGACAAATTATGTGCCATTATCGATACGGATGTATCTGACAGTTTTGTTGAGACCGACTTGTATTTGCTTTAAAATTTTAATGACGAACTCTGGGGTTTCATCTTTTGATCTCAAAAACTTAACACAAGTAAACCTAGAATAATCATCAACGATAACTAAGATGTATTTCTTCCCATTAATTGTTTGCACTTACATCCGTCCACATAAATCCATATGAAGGGTATTAAGAACTTTCAAGTTGGTGTTTTCAGTTTTGGGTGTGTGGGTATGTTTTTTGCTCTTTCCTAGTTGAAACACGGAGCAAAGATGATCTTTCTCAAACTTCAATCTAGGTAAACCTCTTACTAAATCCTTTCTTGCAAGGTCATTGATGGTACCAAAGTTTAAGTGGTTTAAACGACGATGCCATAACCATGATTTGTGTTTGGAGGCTTTAGACAACAAGCAGATTGGGGAGGACTTCATCATGTCTTCAACCGAGATAGTGTACAAATTAGAACCATGAGAACCTTTAATTAATTCAACACCATTTGTATCTCGAACATAACATGAATGCTTCCTGAATGCAACTTCCAGATCAGAATCGCAAAATTGTCTGACAGAAAACATATTGTGTCCCAGTCCTTCCACATAGTATACCCTAGAGATCACGCTGTCACCAATCACATAATCTCCATAACCCATGATAGCACCAAAGTGGTCATTCCCGAATTTAACTGTCTCGATGAACTTTTTCACGAAATTCTTGAGCCGTGAGCGATCCCTCGTCATATGTTTTGAGCAGCCTAAGTCCAAATACCAAAGGATGATCTGTACGACCTGCATTTGAAAACAGACAAAGATGGAGAGTTTGGAAAGTTGGATCCCTAATTTTGGTTGGGGTCCTATTGGTTAGCATAAGCAATAGCAGATTCCATAGAGGCAGCAATTTTTTGATTCTCAGGTGAAGTGGGAAGGCTAACAAGAACTGTCGGGTACTGTTGGTTTTTACGTTGGTATCTGGTTAATTGTTTATGAGATGTGTGACTTAATTTCTCAGTTATCACAGTTTACTAGTACTAACGTTTTTAGTTTGCTTAGTAGGCACTAATTGGATTTAGGGAGCCAAGTTAAAGGGCACTGTTCTCCTAAAGTGATTATTCTTCCCCTAGGCCTCCATTGATAACCAACACTGGTAAGCACGTTTCCTGTTGCTTTCTACACTTGCTTAACTTGCTTAGGTTTCCAAACTTGCTTAACTTTGCGCACAACATTTTTAACAGAGGGGGATGCATTCACAGAGTGCAATAATTAACCACACATATATAATTTGTAGAAATTAAGCATTTGTTATATGTCTTACAAACAGAATGAGAATTCGAATTAATTACAGTACGCTTAGAGCTAATACTAGAATCAACACGATTCGTGGTTTTCAAACTAGACTTATTGGTCCTAGGGTGTTCTTCTACTTTCTTCTTGTTGACATGTTTAGCCGGCGAGATCCTATTTTTCTTGGTATTACTCCTAGGCTGTGATCAGCTAGCATCAGTGCAACTGTTTACTCCTGTAGAAGGAATTACATGGACATTAGTCTTCTGAATGTTTAGTTGCTCTACATGTTTGTGTGTGTTATTATTTGACGTGTCACAATGGTCCTCAAAAGTAACTTTGTTGATGCAAATATTATGATATTTAAACTAAACAAGTCCTTTGTTTTAATAATGACAAACAAGTAACTTGTAATACATAACGTAAAATGAGCAAGTTACGCGTGATCACAACTCATCAATGCATACATTCATCAGCACCTCTCGACGTCTCGAGTCTACTCATGCTTCAACAAAAGGTATGAATATTTTTGTTAAGTTGTGTTAGCCTCGCTTTTTAGTAAAGCTGGCGTCTTACACGTGAATTGGACTAGTCTTGGACACTGCATGTCATGCATGGGTTATTTATGTAAACTAGGAATAGTTTGCTTTTTGTGTTAGTATAAATATCCCTCATGGCTCTCCATGAGGGGTGGTGGATGTTCATTTTGTATTTTCCTCTTTCTCTTTCTAATCTAATATTCCTTCTTTTTGTTTATCTCACCCATCTCTTTACTTTCTCTCACTAAAATAACAATGATTCATATCATGTTCTTTGATCAACCAAGACCCCCCGAAAAGGTGTTTTGATTCGCATACAAGTTGCATTATGATCAACCCATTTAACAAACTATATGATTAATCATATTAGACAATAGGATAAAATTAATCACTAACTTAACTAGACAAGATCTTCCATATTAGGAAACAATCTTGGAAGATCAAAACATGTCTAGCCATATTAGATAATAGGACAAAATAATTAGAGAATAAAGAGAAAACTAATTATTCTTGTTTAACCATTTTTGGAAACAAATCTTACAAGATATTTTCCTTCTAGAACAATATCAAATTTGATTTTATAAGTACATTAAGGATCTAAGCAAAAGATTTAAAAAGATTTAAAAAGATTTTGAAAAGATTTGAAAATCAACCCTGTCCATATTTTTGGAAAGTTGCGGATCACGGATCCACCTAAATAGGCATACGGATCCACCATACCTAGATTCGTAGCACCTTGACGGCCAGGTTTTGGGTTTTTGGTATGTGCTTAATTACACATACCTTTTACCTTTAAAAACGAGCTAAAATAACCAAAAACGGACTCAAAATGCCAAATATATGCTTGTTTTGCTAATTGTGTTGTGCAGGAAAGGATATCTCACAAAAAGACGAAAAACCAAGCAAAAATCAACAAAACCGGTCACGGGATGGAAAAGTGTGTGAAGGCGAAGCCCAATCAAAATCAAGTCAACTCCGAGAAGAAAAAGTTTTAAGTTTATAAACTATAGTTGGTTTTGGCAAATCAATAAATCCTAGAGGTTTGAGCAACGTAAACCTCTTGTTTATTAAAAACCATTTAGAAAAACACTTTTTTACTTCCTATTTGGTTCTATAGCTTTTATATTGTTTGAAAAAGCAATCTCAAGAAGTATTCTAAGTGACTCAACCTAGCTACCTGAGCGTATGTTTCTTATATTGCTATAATTTTGTTGATTATATCCTTGTGCACTAAACTAGCCTATTTATAGACACTAATTACATTTTCATCTAATTTATTTCTAAAGACCCATTTTGTTCCTATGATGGATTGACTCATAGGTAGAGGGACTAAATCCCAATATCATTAGCTACAAATTGATTTAGTTCTTCTTGCATAGCTACAACCCCCCCCCCCACCCCCCCCCCCCCCACACCCAACTTTCATCTTTTAATGTCTCATTGACATTTTTGGGTTCTATGGTAGATATAAAACAAAAGAAATTACTATGATTTTGGGCTTGAGACGTTAGGGTTCTTTGATTAAGATTTCCTATGATTTGTTCATCATGGATGCTTTTGGGGATCACTTTAGTTAACGAACTTCGTCAATTCATATCGACTTATTTTCTTAATTTGTTTATTTACTACTTTAGTATTATTTATAATAGCTTCTTCTTCACCAACATCATCATCAATGGTGATAATTTGGTAGGAGGAGGATCATCGAATGTCACGTTGAGTGATTCTTCGACTTTCATTGTATGTTTATTTAATACTATATAGGCTTTATTATTTTGAGAATATCCAAGAAAAACACTTCGGTTGACTTTGAGTCAAAACTATGTAGATAGTCTTTAGTATTTAAAACAAAGCACTTGCTTCCAAATTATTTAAAAATATTCTAAAGAGGGTTTCCTTCCTCTAATATTTTCATAAGGGTTTTCCTAGTATTTATCGTATTAATATTCTAATTTAGTATATTGTTGACTTATCAACAACATTAGACCAACTTTTTTGTGAAATGGATTGGTTGTTAAGCATAGTCCTAGGACTATCTTTATGGTTCTATTCTTTCTTTGTATTACCCATTTGATTGTGGAGTAGTGGAGAGTCGAGAATTTATGAGTAATGCCTTGCTGCTCACAATAGCTCAAATGTACTTCATTATCAAATTCTAACCATTGATCCGTTCTATAAGCTAACTATTGAGCTACTAGTTAGTTTTGAATTTTCCTACTTAATATTCAATATTTATCAAAGGGCTTCATTTGAGTTTTTAGATAATCTAGTCAATGTTTACTAGAATAATCATCTAACTAAGTTTATACTAAGGTGTTCAAATACATCCCTAAGCTTTTTATTGTAGGAAGAACCATAATAAGTTCATATGTATAACTCTAAACATCTTCTAGTAGGAGACATTTTTTTAGCTTTATGACTTGCATGAGCTTGCTTCCCAAATTTTGCAAGCATCACAATAACAAATAAAATTTTTTATTTCTTATTTTAGTCGGGTTATGACGTTTATCATAATTTAGCTTAGGTAAAGTTTCTAACTATTCTTTAGATTACAAAGATTGATTTACCGATATTTGCGATGACCAAGTCTTTTATGCCAATAAGGTAGAGTTATCCATTACGTAGGAGACTTATTTTGTCTTGAGACTTATTTCCTAATTTCATGATGTATAGACTATTTTTCCTAATTCTGTTTCTATGATTTTCCATCTTTTAATTATTTCACTACCTTCTTCCGTGAATAAAACTTGACATTTATTGTCACAAATTTGACCGACACTAAGTAAGTTAAATGCTAAGTTATCTACGTGTTCTACATTAGATATAGTAAGAGAGTCATTTGAGATCGTACCTTTGCCTATGATCTTTCCTTATAAGTTAGTTCCAAAGACAACATTACCTCCGTCGTATGCTTTGTAGGTAGAGAATAGACTTTTATTAACGATCATTATGTTTGAGCAAACCATAGATCTTGATCCATTCTTCCGGTTCCTAAGAATGTCTCAAGCTAATTTTTTAACAAAAAACAAATTCATAGCATTTGGTCACCATTATCTCATGGGTCCGAAAATTGTAGTATTGTACATCCCTTTCGCATTTGTTTTCAATTGATTGGGATAATTGAAATGGATCAATTTTCATATGTACAAAGCCTTGACTTTGAAGGTGTTCCAATTCATAGGATAAGAAATTTTGATGATTGTTCTCGAGATTTTTTCTAGGTGTGGTGTGATTGTATCTTGTATAGAAGAGATTATTTCTCCTAGGGGAGTGTTTTGATATGGCCTCGGTTTTGACATTAACCTATACCGCTTTTAAGTTAAGGTTTTAAAGGAAGGTTTCTTGACTCACAATTCTATTATGTATAGTTTCTTCCTAGTAATATCAAAATCCGATCTAGGAAGACTTGGATGGATCTTAATAAACGTGTTCTGTCTCTTTTTTCACTATCGGTGCGGAACTAACGGAATCCTGGTATGGTGGATCATGAACCTTTGGTGTATCCGTCGTTGCTTTTTTAGCGGACGAAATCCACAAAACTTATAAGTTTAGTTCCCGCTTGGTTGACGCTTTACTACTATCAAATACTAGACCTATTTTGCAACCTAGATGCCTTTTGATTATTTAACATTTCTCTAAGTGAATTAGCGCTTTTATCAAATTTAACAAATTTAACTTGAGTTTCTTTAAGTTTGGCGTTTTCTGATTTAAGTTCTTCACATGACTTACACGCAATCTCAATTTCTTTACCTCTCTCAAGTTTCTTAAGTCTCTCGTTTAATTCTAAAATTTCTTTTTCTAAAAGATCTCTTTTAGTTTTCAAAATTTTATTCTTGTTAATGATTTTTAAGCTAATTTCACATAAGCTATCGTATTCTATTTGCATACTATCATTATCAAGAGAAGATGCATTGTCACTATAATAGAAAGAGTTAAGAGTTACCTCATTTGACGATTGAGCCATGAGACAAGTTTCATTGTTGGTTTTGTCTTCGGAGTCATTTTCGCTATCACTTCAAGAACCTCCAATGAAGGCCTTTTGATCTTTGTTGCGAGATGGTTTTGGACAATCACCAATGAGATGATTTGGATCACCGCATCTAAAACATTTCCGGTCACTCTTTCCTTTCTTCTCATCTCTTTGTCGGAATGACTTCTTTTCTTCTCTTGGTTGCCTAACAAATTTACCCTTTCTTCTAAAGAACTTTTTAAAGTTCCTTACGGCCATAGCATATTCTTCGTCATCGCTTCCGGATGTCGAAGTTTCATCATCACTAGACTCTTTCTTAGCTTTCAAGGCAATGGACTTAACTCTTTCCTTTTTGCCTCTATAAATTTCGGAATCCTTTTCCATGACTACTTCATGTACTTTTAGATTGCCGATAAGCTCGTCTAGAGCTAGTGATGACAAATCTTTTGATTCTTCAATCGCCGTGACCTTTGCTCTCCATTTAGGATGTAGAGCCCTAAGAAACTTCCTAACATAGTTCTTGCTAGAGAAACCTTCATCAAGAGCTTTAAGACTAGTAATAATAGTGTTAAATCTAGCAAAACCGCTATCAATAGATTCTTCTTCAAGGATAGTAAATTGTTCATATTGTTGAACAAGAAGATCAATTTTATTATCCTTTACTTGGCTATTACCTTGATGTGTGATTAACAACGATTGCCAAATATCTTTAGCCGTTTTACACATAAAAATTCTTTCGTATTCCTTTTTAGGTAAAGCATTATAAAGAACCATTTTAGCTTCATTATTTTTAGCAAGTTTCTTTTTAAGATCATCATCTTGTTGTTCAAAAGGAACCGTTTCTAAAACTTGGGTTTCTTTGTTTCTAGCAACCGGTGGAAAATCACCATTCAAGATAATATGCCAAAGATCTAAATCTTTTGCTTTCACATAAGTTTCAAATCTATTTTTCCAATATATAAAATGATCACTTTCAAAAAGAGGTGGTCTTTGCATAGATTGCCCTTCTAGATATTTATCCGAATCCATAGATCGATTCAAGCTTTAATGTACAATATACGTTAAAGATCTTGGGTGACCTTGGCTTCTGATACCAATTGTGGAAACTAGAAGGGGGGTTGAATAGTTTTTACCGTTTTTAAATTAAAACTTAGATTGTCGACTTATATGAACTCAAGAGATATACACAAGTGTATATGATAGCGATGCAATAAGTAAATAAGTAATCTACGAAGTATGAACAAGTAAAGATCAAACCGATGACACAATGATGTATAGTGGTTCGACTACAAAGCTCCTCTTCGCCCTACTCCACTCCCCAAGTACCCAATTTGAGAGTTTTTTTCACTGTGTCAACAAGCTCCCTTTAGGCAGAGAAAATCGTACACGTCGCTTACACTTTTTTTAGTGCTAAGCTAAATACTGAGTTCTACTTTGTGATAGAACCAATCTAACACAATATGTATTTTATGGCCTAAATACTAACCTTTCATACACATATGATATGCACAACTCACAACACAAGATATACAAGATGAATGATTATCATAAACGTGATGACACAACTAAACTATTAACACTTGAAGCTTGACGTCTTCGTAAGTGTTCTTCACTAAAGAGTGGAACAAGTTGATCACTTGCAATGGATTATGTAACAAGTATAATGATCAAAGAATATACAAAAGATAAAAGATGTGTGTAAAAATATTTGTCAAGAGTTTTCTTTAAATAAAGATTTAAGGTTGCTATTTATAGACAACACTTTGAAATTCAAATGTTGTCCCAACCAGATGTTCGATGAAACCCACGAATCCACAATTAGCTAGATTTGTCTCGTGTATTTGGTGGATTCGTTGGGGAGATAGGACAACCTTTGCCATTTTGTGATTAACCTCAAATATATACAAATATTGTTTTGTACTTAATAAAACTTGTTTATTAGATTCTTCACAAAATATTTCTTATCACCAATAAGGAAAGATCTTCAAGATTTAGGAAGATTTAGAAAGATTGTTTCCACTTATGGTTAATCTTATTTTGTCTTACATGATTAATATAACTAGCTTATAATTAATCATGTGTTAACTTAAATAATTTGATTAGAAAAGGTATATGCAAATGAGAATATTTTTCTTTGATCATTAACTATGTTTAATAATACCATATTCATACCTTAAGTGATTTGTCGTTATCAAGTAAACTTTTGACTAAATAACTTGTTTACGTAAACTTTTACGTGGTATGACATTATATTTGTTATTATCAAAACATGAAGATCATTAAATATAAATATCGTTTTGCATGAATATTTGTATTAACACATAAATTTCATCTTATCTTTACTGCTTTCATAGAGTCAACCCTAAAAGTTTTGTTGTATATATATAATCCCCCGGTTATTTATCGCTAGTGTTAGTTGTTCTTTGACTTTGATTTGACATGTATAATTTGAGGAGAAAAAGCTTGGAAGTTCTTAGGAAGTTTCCACATGATGATTCTTAGAGGACGATTAACCAGTTATTGCATGTTTCTTCTCCATTATTGAGCAAACCAGGGGAGTACGAGTTTCTTTTATTTATTTTCTTTTCCCTTTATTCATTTTACGGGTACTTTTAAAGAACATTGAGGACAATGTTCAACTTAAGTGTAGGGGGAAATAACCCTTAGAAAATATTCTTTCAATTGTCATTTTCTTGTTCCTTAAAATGATGAGTAATATATCAAAACATAGCATAGAAGGTAATTTTGACCAAAAAATTTTTTATGACACATACCGACGAAAACTGAGTATTATTATCGTCTCATGGATAGGAATTTATATGACTAGCAAAAAAACCCTCAAAATTCCACCCTCAAAATTCCACCCCAAAAATGTAAGGTTCGCCTTTAGATCTTTAGAAATTCGGGTTTCCAATTTTGATACCCAAGATAGTTTATACCTTTAGCTTGTTTGAGTTAAGGTTCTAATGCAGTCATATGTGTCTATTTTGTCATTACGGATGTGTACGTATGGTCTTTGTCACCTTTTCTAGATCATTGGTATCGGTATTAAATTATATAAGTGTACTGGTAGTGTATTAAATTCTAGAACTTGTTTTTTTGATGCATCCCGAGACCACATAGTAAGAATTAGGATTTGCTAAATGATAAGAGGCACTAGGATTAACCTATATTTTAAACCTGTAATTGTTATGATGGTTACCTCGATCATATAAATATCCCATACCCTTGCCATGCACTTATTTTTTGTGTAGGATACCTCTAGTACACCCTGCCGAGTCTATCATTTTCACAGTTCTCATAATTTTCTTGTTTAGCCGAACTATTAATGAAGAACATTGTTAACCCTTAAACCAATTGTTACACCCAAATCGCCTTAGCCTACCTTGTATGTACTCGCTTTTAGTACATTATTGTTTTAACCGAAGTTAATTATTTGAGTACATAGTTTCTAAGTCCTTATCCTTGTAAATATAGTTTTAGGACGATTAGGATTCATTGTAGTATTTATCGTATGAAGAATTGGGGAAGAAGTAATTTATTACCCCTAATAGAGCTCAATAGTCTTCATGTTATATTGATCCACCTCAATTCAGGTCATTAGTTAAAATTGTAGTGAGTTCTAAAACTCAAGTGTAGGGGTGTGTTTATAAACCCCAAGTTATGATGTATTATGTTCAAAAAAAAGAGAAAAATAGAAAAGAGATTGATGTATAGTTTGTATATCTTTGTCTGAGTCTTTGGCTTAGCAACCCAATCAGCGTTGGTATGTGCTTAATTACACATACCTTTTACCTTTAAAAACGAGCTAAAATAACCAAAAATGGACTTAAAATGCCAAATATATGCTTGTTTTGCTAATTGTATTGTGCAGGAACGGATAACTAAGAAAAGGATGAAAAACAAAGCCAAAACGACAAAACCGGACTCGGAATGGAAAAGACTGTGAAAGACAAAGCCAAATCGAAGCCGAAAAGTCAATCAAGTCAAAAAGTCAACAGAAAAGTCAACTGGTCAAGGTCAAAGTCAACCCAAGTCAACCCCGACAAATCCAAAAGTCATCAAATCAAGAAATATAAGTTTAAGGGTTGAAATTGCCAAACCCCTAAACTTATATTTATAAGAGAAAAGAGGAGAAAAGAAGAGAAGGGCTAAACTGCCATTTGAGCAAAGTTATACTCCAAGGGCCCAAACTGCCAAGTCCAAAGAGTTGTATCACACAAGGACTGGTGGTGCAATTTGTTATATAACCCTCAGGGGGTGTTTTTGCCAAGTTTCCAAAAGTTTTAAACCACAAGGACCATGGGTGCAAGTCTCACACAGAACCTATCAAAAGGGCCCAACCTTGCCAACTCCACAAAACTTTTGCCTGTTATAAGTCAAACAGTTTTTCCCGCCTTGTTTTCCCCCCAACACAACTCACGGGTGTGTATACCCGTTTTTACCCTGTAGTCTACCACCACCACCATGGGTACTCACCTCCCCCCTCCTCCACTAACTTTCCCAGCTGTGAGATTGCCAAGTTGGCAATCCCACATCTCCCCAAGCATTTATTTTGACAGACCAAGATTGATTTTTAATGAATTGAAGCCTATGTGTGATTGCTTCCCCCTCTCACACAACTAACACAAGGACTCAGCTATAAAAGAAGAAGAAGACAGAAGAACAACCAAGTAGCAAGTTTTAATTTCAGTTTGTAATTTTTTTTTGTCGTAATATTTAGAAAGCACAAGAGCATCAAGAAAGAAGACACAAGACTTAGTCGTTTCTTCCTATAAAAAGAATTTTGTAACAGCCAATTTAAGGAGTAGTTTTTTTTAAGTTTTCTTTATAAGTAATTTTAGTTCAAGTGTAGCTTAAGTTCGTTTAAAAGTTTTATTGTATTTGTACTTCAATTTTAATGAAAATTCAGTTAAGAGTGTTTTAAGTTATATTTGTCTTCTTAAAATTCTTTAAGCTCTCAAGTTTTACGTATCTTTATAACCTGTTTTAGAAAGCTTTTAAGGAAAATCAAAAAAAAAAAAAAAGGGGGCAAGTTACTGTTTGATTCAAAAGCTAAGGAAGAATGAGCTATAATGGATGGCTTATTGGGTTTATGGCTTAGTTTAGCTTGGTCATAAGCTGGGTAGGTTTAGAGCTTATTTAAGTCTTCACAATAATCCTTTTTGTGAAAAGGATTTAAGGTACTTTACTTTTAAATTTTGCTTATTTACTGTAGCAATAAGCTTATTTAGCTTATTGTTAGCTTATTACTGTTATTGTACCTATTAATGCTTGTTTATGCTTGTTTAAGCTTTTCATTTCATTTGTATGCAATTTTAGATTAAACTGCCAATTTAAGCTTAAAACTGTCCTAGCTTATTTTTACTTTAAAAGTGCTTATTTGCTTTTCTTTTTGTCTTTTATATAACTTAAATAGCTTAAGTATCATTAATATTTCCAAAACTTCAGTTTAAAACAGTTTACATAAGTTTTTAAGTCTCTTTTAAAAATTAAGGGGGTGTTTGGGATAACATGTAAAACGGGTCAAAACAGTTTTAAGTTTGGGTTAAGGTCATTTAGTGAATTTGAGCTTAAGTTTTAAGCTTATTTAAAGCTTTTTCAAAAGTTTCCAAGGTTTTAAAATTGTTTTCCAAAGTTTTTAAAACTATTTTCATAACTGTGAGATTTTAGAAAACTCCACAAGTGCTTATTTAGTTAAGCACTTGTGGTTTGAGTGTTGAGTGTCAAAAAGTGTGATTTGTGTGTGTACAAAAAAGGATGTTAAGCAGCTTTGTCTTTTGACTTTGTAAGTCAAAAACCACCAAAGATTTTAGTGTCAAAATTTTAAGCCTTTTTCACAATTAAAAATCAGCAGGTTTTTAGGGTTTTTAAAAGCTAAACAATTGTTGTACAAGTCCATAAGCTAGAGTATTTTAGCTGTTTTAAGTTTACTTTTCAATTTGAGCTTATTTGACAGCTTATAATAAGCTGTCAAACAAGCCACTAAAGTTAAGCTTAAATCTCCCCTGGTGCAAAGGGGAGATTTTAAGCCCCTTTTTCTTTGACTTGTTGTGTTCTAGAGCCCAAGTCTTTGGCTTATTTTAAGAGCTTATAAGCTCTTATTTAAGCTCCTTGATTTTCCAACCTTAGAAAGCTCATTTGTTGGCTTATTTTTAAGCCCAAACTTGCCCTTTGAACTGTTTTGCTAAGTGTTTATATAAGATTGCTTAATTTTCATTTTTGCTTATTCAGCTTATGTCATAAGCTCCTTTGTGTCCTAAATAGCTTATTTAGATTAGTTAGTTAGTTGTTAAGCTTGTTTAGCCTTTTTCCTAACTTATTTGTCCAAATAACTTATTGCATTTTTGCCTTGTAAGCTTGTTAGTGTTTCTGTCCTCATAAGCTCTTCTCAGCTTATTTTACTTTAAGCTTTTATCCTTTTTAGCTTATTTAGGTTAGAATTAGCCCCCTTTTGCTTATTTAGTCCAAGCTAGCTTATTTGCCCATAAGATGTCCAAAAAGACTTAGCTTTTTAGCTTTTAGCCACTTTAAGCTAAACTGTCACTTTTTAAGCTTATTTTTAAGCTTATTGACAGCTTTTCTCAAAAAGCCGTAGTTGACAAAGTTGTTAAGCCCCACGAGCTTAACAACTTTGCTTTTTGAAGTTTTCGAAAAAAAAGGGGAAAGACAAGAGGTCCGGGTGAGCAAGACTCGAACCCGAGACCTCTCGATACAGTCCCCTTTTATAACATCACATACCGCTGCGCCCTTGGGTCTTTTTCGTTAAAGACTCAAGGGCTTAGTTATTTAAGGTAGTTTTTGGCTTTTAAGCTTATAAGCTGTTACCAGCTTATTTCATAATTTCTAGGTTTTTCTTAAATGTTTTAGTTCGTTATTATCTAATTTGACTTTTTCAACTTCCCAAACTAATTCCACCTCGTTGGGAATAAACGACCCGGGAACATTCTATACTACTTCTCGGTATCATTGATCTTGTTGATTTTTAGACTTATATATATATATTATATTTTATTATATATTATATATATATATATATACAGTGTAAATATCTTCAATCAAGCGTGTATTCGTATAAATAATAAGCTAACACTTTTCACCCCAAATTCGTCCAAAAAGCCACCCCTAAATATATCTCATCCGTTTCTGTTTCCATTAATGTTATCTTACACCTACACATCACAACCCTCTTAAAAGACCTCTTTGATAGTAATGACTTGTACTTGCGCCTAGCGGAGGAGGTTTTGATCTTTTACCAAGCCTATGGTAATTTATATGCTATGACAGGTAATGAGTGTTATTTTCTCATTTCCCCATCTGGTTATAATTTATTATACACCAAGAGAAAGAGAGAATCCAAACACTTATGTGAGGTGCGAGTATATACTTTCCGTGATTTTAATTACAAGGTCTAGAAGGTTGTGTCATAAACTGCTTTTCAAAAGTAGGTTAAATGCCCCTAATATTACTATTGTTAAGGTAGAAAAGCCCATTTGTTTGAGGACAAGCAAATCCCAAGTGTAGGGGTATTTGATGAGGTGTTATTTTATACACTTTTTCGGGGTCATTTAACCCCCTAAATCATGCAAATATGCCTGGATTATGTGCTTAATCATTTGTTTTTGTGTTTTTAGCATTTGGATGGCTTTTGGAGAAAATACACGTGACTTGGGCTCAATTGGAGAAGAAACGGGCAAGACAATGACTCTACACCAACTATCTTGAAGAAAAGCATACAGTGTACGGAGACGGGGTCACCAATTATAAGCCACGACGTCAAAGTTAACAAGCAACGACGTCATGAAGTTCTAGACAGCGTCAGAACAAAGCTGACTTAAAGAAACCCTAGAAGACCATTACGGAACGAAGGCGTCGCGAACATAAAGCGACGTCGTTACGCTTGTTTTCTTATATATACAAATTCATTTTTAGGTTTTAAGTGTGTAACTTTGGGAGACGAACCCTAGTTTTAGAAGACGATTTTGGCAGCCTTTAGGCTCGTTTTAGGGTGTCAAACCCTCTTGTAACAGCCTCAACTGCATGAATTAATCAAGTGAAGTTTATTTATCCTTTATCACTGAATATGTCTATGTGTTTTGTGATATATTCTTGTTCTTCTCCTTTATTTGGCATGCAAGGCTAGATCTATTTAGTATTTACTTATGATTGCATGAAACTTAGATTGTAGATCCTTTTAATGTTGCTTCTTGTGATGGATGTGCGCGTTAGGCTTTAGAAAACTAGCCATAAGATATTAAATTGGCATAGACGTCTAGGGAAACGCGAGTGTGTAGAAATGATACCATCGGTAACAGTCTTCATACTACCTTACCCCTAATATGGTTGATCCCTCTTAAGATATTTCAATTGCATTTAATATACTCTTAGGGGCCTTGTAATAGTCTTCATACTACTTTACTTGTGTGTTGCCTTAACGGAATATTAAATAAACGGCGGGTTCGTGTAATTCGTTCATGACTTAGGAAATACTTACACAGATCATCACGAATGTGACAAAGCAACAGGATTAGGAGAAGCAATCTGAGGAGTAGTGCATGATTAAGTAAATACGTTCGTTTATCATATAGTTATCACTAAAATAGTTTAGATTTATTTTATTAATTATTAGTTTAGTCAATCCAACCTCTCAAACTATGATTTTACCTACTTTCTATAAAACAAAAATACAAAAAGAATCTTCTCTCAACCCTGTAGACATCTGTTAGATTCTGATCGAGCCTTCTCAACCTATTCCCCTAGAGAATGATAACAACCCCAAGTCTTGCCTATACTACATTACAACGACTAGGTGCACTGCCTAGGGAGTTGTAAAACTTCTTGTTGAAGTCCTACGACGACCTCATTAAGTTTTTGGCGCCGATGCCGGGGAATAGTTAGGTTTCGACATTGTTTAACTTAGGTCTACTCGCTTGATTCCTATCAAGTGAGATTTTTATTTTTGGTATATTAGCTTTCTCGTATTCTATCTTTTCTTAGTGTTATTTGTTTCGTAAATCTTTTCGTTGACCTCTATGAGAGACGAATATCATATTCGTACTCTTAGATATTACTCCAAACATAGCCATGAGGGCCACATGAACACCAATAAGCTCCCCGAAGGGAACAGTGTGGTGCCTCTTCGATCCGACACCATCTGGTTGGTGCAAATCGGATGCTCATTCCATGGATTTAGTTCAAGAATCTAAACCAACATCTTAAGGATTTCTTAAAACTTATGGACTTACTCGACCTTGATGTTGCAAATAGGGAAAGAACGCGCCTGCGTTTATTTCAATTTTCCCTTCGTGATCAAGCTAACAATTGGCTTGAACGTCTTCCAGCATGATCTATCTCAACATGGGAGGATCTTACCACTCGCTTCCTTGCTCAATTCTTTCCACCGAGAAGGACTGCAAAACTCTGTAATGACATCCTGATGTTCCAACAACATCAATGAGAGTCTCTCTCTGAAGCATGGACTCGTTTCAAGGACTTACTCTAAAAGTCCCTCATCATGGCATCGATCGCTGGCTTCAAAATCAATTTTTTATGATCATGTCTCCTTTCATCTTAAATGCGAGATTGACCGCGCCGCCTGCGACAAAATTTGTGATAAGAACGCTGATGAATCATGGGCAATCATTAAGAACCTCGCTCTCTACGACCATGAGGGCTGGAATGATTTAAAAGACCACGTCAGACCGGTCAAGGCAGTCTCCGTTTCTCCAAGTGCACCAAAAATGCCTGATTGTTGACTTCTTGAGCTTGAAGACCATATTAACTTTTTGTTAAAAGGGTCACAACCAACACCTAAAGCGAGCTCAACACACCCTCCTCAAGCCTACGCTAAAGTAGTTTCATCGAACCCCCTTCTACAAGGCCTTAATGAGCCACCGAGGCAAAGTTCTTTCACTTTCTGTGAACGTGTTCGCCCAAACCCTTAACCTCAAGCGCTAGAAACCAGTTTTGAGGCTCGAATATGAGACTACATGGCAACACACACCGAAAGGATGGAGAGGTTCAAAAATGCTATCTTCAAACAACGAGAGGAGATCAATGACAGAATGGCAGAAATGTTTGGACTTCTTAAGGAACTCACAGCCACTAGAACTCTGGAAAATATATTAATGAGGGAAGAGGCTAGGCACCCCATTACTAAGAATGCCAATTACATCTCCCATATTTATATAGAGGAAGAAGAAAATGGAGAAAACAACAGGAAAGTTAATAATAGCGCAATAGAGCCTGGTAATTCTGGTGTTGAAGAACCCCCTGAAGGAATCAACACGAAAATGAAGCTGAAAGAAGGACTGGTGATGAGCCAGCCAATAGTGCAAAGGAAAATGTCACAAAGAATGAAGAGAATGAGCTAGCTGGAATATCTGGTTCCCATGCTATAAGGTATTACCTGAAACATAAAATCAATGAAAAACTAATCGAGGGACTGATGAGAAGAAGCTTGGAAGTTCTTAGGAAGTTTCATTAGATGATTATTGGAGGACGTTTTAACTAGTTATCGCATGTTTCTCTCCATTATTGAGCAAACCAGGGGAGTACTAGTTTCTTTTACTTGTTTTCTATTCCCTTTATTCGTTTTACGGGTACTTTTAAGAACATTGAGGAAAATGTTCAACTTAAGTGTAGGGGGAAATAAGCCTTAGAAACTATTTCTTCAATTGTCATTTGCTTGTTCCTTAAAATGATGGGTAATATATCGAAACATAGCATAAAAGGTAATTTTGACCAAAATTTAAAAAAGATTATGACACATACCGATGAAAACCAAGTATTAATAGCGTCTCATTGATAGGAATTTATATGACTAGCACAAAAAAACCTCAGAATTCCACCCCAAAAATGTGAGGTTCGCCTTTAGATCTTTAGGAATTCGGGTATCCATTTTTTATACCCAAGATAATTTAGACCTTTAGCTTATTCGAGTTAAGGTTCGAATGCAATCATATGTGTCTATTCCGTCGTTACGGATGTGTACATATGGTCTTTGTCGCCTTTTTTAGAACATTGGTATTGGTATTAAATTATATGAGTGTACCGGTAGTGTATTAAATTCTAGAACTTGTTTTTGTGATGCATCCCAAGACCGCATAGTGAGAATTAGGATTTGCTAAATGATAAGAGGCACTAGGATTAACCCATGTTTTAAAACCTATAATTGTTATGATGGTCACCTCGATCATATAACTATCCCACATCCTTTCCATGCACTAATTTTTATGCAGGATACCCCTAGTACACCCATCAGAGCCTATCCTTTTCATTGTTCTCGTAATTTTCTAGTTAAGAAGGACTATTAATGAAGAGCATTGTTAACCCTTGAACCAATTGTTACACCAAAATCGCCGTAGCCTGCCTTGTATGTACTCGCTTTTAGTACATTATTGTTTTAACCCAAGTTAATTACTTGAGTACACGGTTGCTAAGTCCTTATCTTTGTAAATACAGTTTTAAGACGATTAGGATTGATGGTTGTATTTATCTTATAAAGAATTAGGGAAGAAGTAATTTATTACCCCCAATAATAAGCTCCATGATATGTTGATCCACCTCAATTCGAAACATTAGTTAGATTGTAATTATGAGTTTTAAAACTCAAGTGTAGGGGTGCTTTTATAAACCCCAAGTCATGATGTATTATGTTCAAAAAAAGAGAAAAATAGAAAAGAAAAAGAAAAGATATTGATGAAGAGTTGTGTAGAGTTTGTATATCTTTGTCTGAGTCTTTGGCTTAGCAACCCAAACAGCGTATATTTTTATAAATAATTAGCTAACCCTTTCACCCAAAAAGCTACCACAAATATATCCCATCCGTTTCTGCTTCCATTTATGTTATCTTACACCTACACCCCACAACCCTTAAAAGACCTCTTTGATAGTATTGATTAATACTTGCTCCTAGAAAAAATAGAGGTGAAAGGTTACAATACTATAACTATAGAAGGGTATACCAACACCCTTTCCATGATTATGAGATGTTGTATTTACAGGGATGACCCTATTGAAAACCTACTATGGGCTTCTTGGGCCGGACTTGGTTTAACGTGGGCTTAAGCCCGAAACATGGACAATATTAGCTTAAATTCCAAGCATGTTAGTCCCGACTAGCCTATCACAATACAAGACTTAATCTAAACAAAGACGACTGACTACATTCATGTTCGACTTATATAAAATAAGGCTAACAATCTCCCCTAATGTTGAGGTCTTCTTTGATCTCCCCAATCTTGACATTCTTGTTTGACTGGTGACATTCGTATTTGGAGTTATCTTGAGTTTGTCTTATCTATCCCAATGTTGAAGATATAACTTTTAAGCTTTGCCTTCTTTGTTCTTGTCTTCGTCTTTTCTTGTTTGTAATGGCTCTTGTTTATTCATGCTTTGTTATCTTGATCTTGAGCCTTCGTCTTTTGACTTTGAGTTCTTGAGATCATTAATCTTGCATCATCTCCTTGACTTGAATCATCTTGATTTGACTTTCTTGAGTATCTTGTGCTTTTGCCGACTTACTCATATTGATTTCATCCTTTTTGACTTATTAAACAGAAGACTAATCTTCTCCGATAGACTATTCTTTATTTGCCTTTGAAGATCTTTGATGATGAGGAAGTTTAGTATCAACAATCTTGATGCTGAATGATTGACTTTGAAAGCTTGAGTATGAGCATGTGTCAGTAAATCCGACTTCGCTGGTATAAGGTTGTAACATTGACGTTTAAATCTACATTTAAAATGTTTGTGATAAACAACAGATATGGACGAAAGTGTCTTTGTCACATCGTCGAATACAGTTGCAATAACCACGGTTCCCCATTAATCAGTATAAATACTGCTTATGATCAGATAGAGTTCATATGAATCTTCTTGACAGGGTTTCGCAGTTGTACTAGCCATTCTCGTTACCAGAGCGTCTCAAAGAAGACAACACGGTAAGAGTGAATCAGATAGTTACTATCTTTTTGATTAAGTCATCAATTCATATACTAGACCAAAATCGATATCCAGTTAGCACAAGCTCGATTCATATAGAATCTTGCAAGTTACCTACTGCAGAGCTGTTTGAGGTTGACTCTGGAAGGATTTCCATTTGTCACTGTGTATACTAAAGAGTATCACTCTAAATGTTCTGGCAAGATCTCAAGGATAATGCGAAGGACTCTTTGTTACCAAATGTTGTTTAAGGGTGAACAACAAGTGTTATACATGGATTGTGTCCTAATGAGATTTATAATTTTGTCTCTCTTGGCTCTAGACTCGATTTGTGCACTTTGGTTTTAGTACTCAGAGGCTAGAGCTGACTGCCACCTATTCAATATTAACAATCTTTGAGTAAGATGTCAATAGATAATGTGTGTATCTCCGTGACAAATGAGATAAGTTTCTTTTAAGAGAAACTTGAATGGCTAGGAAGGGTTGTGCATTAGATCACTGGGTCAATGACGTCTTTCTTCAATACTAATAATCATCTTTGTGATTTTGATAGATTATGTATTGACCCGGTTTCTGCCTAAGTTGTGTGGAGGGTTGCTTTGTTTTCACCCTTTATCCATACTTTTCTTTTTCATTCTTTAACCCCTTCAATGCTTACCAATACGTCATCACAAACACCTTGTTGTGATTGTTCTAGTGTTAGCTTAATCTTAGTCAACATTATTTCCTTATACTCATTCTTCTCCAATCATACCTAAGGACTTCTAATCTAACTATAGAATGTCCATGGGTAGATCCCTCTGGTTCTGGTTGGATTAAAGGACTTATACCTAACCTTGACCACCTTATGACTTCATCGACTTCATGAGATTAATTGGTTGTTGGGTATAGAGATCAAACCATAAAGCCATTGATACAGACATTTTGAAATACCCCCTACACATGTGCTCCAAGATTTGAAATTGTTTTGCACATGAAGGGAAGAGTTGCACTTAGAGTCTTAAAGATCGTATTCTTCTATGTCATATTTTAATCATATTTTCTCCCCTTATTTAAAATAATAAAGCTTTTAGTATTTGAAATACCAATTGATAAAAATTTATGACATGAAAAAGTTCTATGAGGAGAAAAATTGTACCATGATATTGCATGAATTAGTTTAAATGTTTTGAATACCAAAAGAATTTAAGAAGAGTATCCAAAAACATTAAAACATATTTTGATTGCCTTAGTGAACAGTGTATATTATTATTTGGACATTGGATATACCACATTTTAATTTCACTTGAATGTTTTTGGATACATAAAATTGGCATTTATGAGATGTACGGCTTTTGGTTTCAAAAAGCTCCCCCTCAAAAATTGATTCACTTGTTAAGATGACATTGTTGAGCATTATTTTACCAATTGTACCACTTATA
>BQNB010063127.1:0-35806 GCA_026074375.1 Tanacetum coccineum
CTTTATGAATTATGTGTGATTGTACTATGAAATAACACCCATATATGTTCCGCTGCGTTGTCCCGAAAATGGGGGTGTTATACCAAGTTTTTCAGCATACCTTTAAAAATCATCTTAGAAAAATTAAAAGTTCTATTTGTTGCCAAGCAAATAATAGCAATAGCTATGTTGCTACTGAACTGCTCCCAAGCAGTCTTCTTAGGACTTAAGCAATGAAGAATAATATGTATTTAGAATCTCCATTGAGGTGAAAAGTGACCCTTTTGGAAGGTCAACTTGTCAGAATCAGATGCATACCCCATAAGAGCAAGTTGCTCAAAAATTTCAGTATTAGGTAAAGTAGGAATACCATCTGAATATTCTAGCTTGAGATGCCTTCTTATTGATGCTTCAGTAATAGTCTTGACTATTCCATCAATGGTAGCAGTTATCTCCATTTCTTAATTCTCTGATGTGCTTGCAAACGCTGTTTCCCAAAACTGTTGAATGAGTGAAGTATAGATAGTAGGATTTTCTGTAAGGGCATACTTGATATTACTTAGATTGAGAAAATCAATTATCTGATGAAAATCTTCACTTCCCTCTGATTTGTTCAAAAAAGCGACTATGTTATAGGTATCACGGTATTCCAAATGATCCATTAGTGAGTGAGTTGAGATAAGAGTTCCGGATTTATGTTTGTTGATGAGAATATGAGAGTTTGGTAAAGTTAATTGAGATTTTATGGAGAGTGCCTAGGGTTTTGATTTGACCGACTTAATAAGATTGAATCTTTATAAGGAAGAAATCTTATAAGAGAAAGAAATATCAAGAATTTTCCAAATCATAGACCCCTATGAGCAAGTTGTTGGCAGAAATATCTCAACAACTATTAATTAATTAAAAATTCTGTTATGCATCAAACAGTACTAACGGTTACCCAGCAGTACTAATTTTAGCCTAATAGTACTAACTTTAAGCTTAGTCGTATTAACATAACCCAGCAGCATTAAAATATACCTAGCAGTACTAACTTAATACTGGCAGTATTAAGTTTAGGCCTAGCAGTATAAACTTCAATGCTATTCCAACAAGCATTTCCATCATAGACTTAGATTCTCACAAGCTCTCTTTCTATTTTTCATCTCACAATATCTCTCATTTCTTTTTCTCACTGAAACTCTCTGTCTGTTTTTCATACTCACATCTCTCTTTCTATTTTTTGAAACTCACTAAATCTCTCATTTCTTTTGGCTCACTATATCACTCTCTCTGTTTTTATATCACAAATCTCTCTATTCTTTTGAGCTCACCAATGCAGACAGTTTTATACAATGTGCCATCAATTCCATTAGTTGCATACTGTCCTCCCCACTTCCAAATGTGTTAACTTTTAAGATAGGTGGATCATTGGACTATTTATATGTAGTCCCAAACCTAGTTTGAGCATCTACACCCCCTAATATGGTATCTTGGCACCTGAGACCACTACCTGAACTAATTCCCTAAGGACTTGGGTCATTAAGTGTTGCCATGGATTGGGTCTTATTTTATGTTACCACTGTCCTGCTCTGCTTTTTAGCTAGAAGCAGTAGTGGCAGCCCTTTCCATTCTATCACCCAACTCCTTATGGACAGCTTCATCACCAACCTTTTTCAAGGGGACCACTAGACTGAGGTATCTTGGTGTCCCGACCTCTTTTGATTTGCCTAGGTGTTTGACACATCACACACTTGTGTTTGATGTTACATGTCCTTTCATCAATTATTGACTGCATATTGACAACATAAGCCTCCCCTCAATTCAATACCAGATACTTAATATGATTAGACTGCAAATGTTAGTCCAAAATCAAAAAAAACACAATCCAAAGTATTTTCTTGTTTAGCAGTTTTAAGTATGACTAACAGTTTTAACTAGCAGTCTTAAATATAACTAGCAGTACTAATTATACTTAGCAGTATTAACATTTACCTTAGCAGTTTTAACTCTATCTTCAATAATTATACAACAACATGCCTCTATTCATCACAAGCACACTAGAAAAGACTAGATAGACATGTGAGAATTCATGAGGATCCATATTTATGCATAACCCATGAATAAAAGTTAAGAACTGTTAAGCCTCAGAGATTGAGTAATCCAATGCTAGCAATTAGAAAATTAAACCTGCTAGCATCAAAAGCTTTTGTGAGAAGATCTGCAACATTTTGGTCTGTGTGAATCTTGATCACTTGAATCAACTTCTTCTCATAAGAATCTCTGATGAAATGGTGCCTTATCTCTATGTGCTTGGTTTTAGAGTGAAACACTAGATTCTTCACAATACAGATTGTACTTTCATTATCAATGTAAATTTTGGTGTTCATGAAATTGAATCCATAGTCAAGCATCTGATTTTGGATCCATAACACCTGTCCACAGCAGTTAGCAGCAGCAACATACTCTGCTTCAGTTGTTGAGTTGGCCACTATAGTCTGCTTCTTACATTGCCATGAAATCAATCTCTTGCCAAGAAATTGACAACCTCCTATTGTGGATTTCCTGTCAAGACTAGCTCCAGCATAGTCACTATCAGAAAAAGCTTCCAAGTCAAATGGTGAATCTCTAGGATACCAAAGGCCCAATTTAGGTTGGCCTTTTAAGTATCTAAAGATCCTCTTCACAACATTAAAGTGTGAAGTTTTTGGAGTAACTTGGAACCTTGCACAAGCACAAACAACAAACATTATGTCTGGTCTAGAAGCTGTTAAGTACATCAATGATCCAATCATTGATCTATATAAGTGAACATCCACATCCTCAGCTTCTTCATCTTTTATCAATGCCTTGTTTGTCTCCATTGGAGTGCTTGTTGTCTTTACTGAGGCAAAATCAAACTTTTTCAAAATCTCAGCCACATATTTATCTTGGCTAATAAATATCCCATCACTCTTCTGTTTAACTTGAAGTCCCAAAAAGAAAGAAAGTTCTCCTATAGAACTCATTTGGAACTATCATGCATTAGTGTTTCAAATTCATTACTCGTCTATTTCTTGGTGATTCCAGATATGAAATCATCAACATAAACCTGTACTAGCAGGATATCATCTTTATGCCTTTTAATGAACAAAGTTTTATCAATTTGACCCCTGTGAAAACTATTGTCCAGCAAATAAGTTAACAATGTCTCATACCATGCTCTTGGAGCCTCATGTAGTCTATAGAGAGCCTTTTCTACCTTGTAGACTTTATCTGGAAAGTGTGGATCTTCAAAACCTAGGGGGGTTGGAGACATACACCCCCTCTGCACCTCCTCTCTTCTATCTTTCCATATAGAAAAGCACTCTTCACATCCATTTGGTAGACTACAAAATCTTTGAAGGAAGCATAAGCCAAAAATAATCTTATGGCTTCAATCCTTGCAACTGGTGCAAAGACTTCATCATAATCTATACCTTCCTCTTGAGTATGACCCTGAGCAACCAGTCTAGCTTTGTTCTTCACCACTATGCCTCTTTCATCCTTCTTGTTTTTAAAAACCCATTTAGTACTAATTGCCCATTTATCTCTAGGTAAATCAATTAAGGTCCAAACTTTTATAGATTAAAATTATAAGAAGCTTAATCCTGTCATGATGCTTCCACCGTAACTGGATCTTTAAAAGGCTTGAACTGGTTTCTTGGGTTCCATTTGAGATAAGAAACAAGCAAACAAACAATTTTGAAAATCTTTGTGATTTGTTCTCTTAAGCTTATAAACTGAGGAAATCAAACCATATTCTTCATTTATCTTGGTCATGTGTCTTGTTTGTACATGTGTCTTTAAACTTCCAATCACTTGATCTTTAGGATGATCTTTATGAAATTTGGTGAAAGAATAATCAGGGACTGAATAAGATGAAATTACATTGTTTATATCAACCTCTTCTTCCACATCTTCATCATCATAAGCATTTCCAAAGATGCCAGTATTATCCATTGAAGATATATTTGAGGACATGTGAAGGGAAATATGAATGCATTGTATAAAAAGGAGACAATCTTTCAAAAAGATGTTCTTCAAATGCATTAGCAGTACTAACAAAAGGTCCAGCAGTATTAACTGGTGTTGATGGAACAGCAGTATCAAATGATGGTCCAGCAGTACTAACAGGTGTACTAACAGTATTAATACTATTAGTACTGTTAGTGTGTTTGAGTCAGTGCATTTCCGCTTTTTGATTTAAACCTTTCTGCTTACTTCTTAGCTTCTTGATCATAGCTCACAGCTTTTAACGAAGCTTCATTTTCATCTACTTATATAGGCTTCATTCCAGCATCCCCTTCACAATCCTTAGGACTTTGAGAAATTATAGGATCAGTTGTGCATAAAGGTATTAGGATGTACTCTTGTTCAGGTTCTTTTTCCTTTTGAGCTTGACCTGCAACAATGTTATCTTTGGTTCCTGCAATACCATTAGTTTTGTTCCCTGCAGCAACTGGCACATAGTTTCAAGATATTGACAAAGAATCAATATCAAAAAGCCATCTGGTCCATTTCCATTCACACATTAGGTGTAATTTTCCAAGAATCTAATGATTTAAGGGTTTCTTCAACTATCCTGGTCCTAATATTAAATACTCTCATAGCCTTACTAACCACAGAATACCCAACAAAAAATCCCTCATCAAGCTTACTTTAAACTTGCCATAAAATCCTATGTTATTTAAGATCGTTACAGGACACCCAAAAGGTTTCATGAAATCTAAATCAATAATGTCTTCCATTAATAAGTTTCATTAAGGTTTGTCTTGGTTATGTGGCTTAATGGCTAAGTACCCTATTTAGCAAATTAGCAAGCAGTATTAACTAACTTCAGTACTTCGAGCCCAAAAGGTAGTTGCAACTTAGTGTCTACTATCATATTCTTGCACAAGCCACTATCAGTTTTCTATTCTTCCCCTCGTCAGTTTATTTTTTACAACACCATGTCGTGCTGATGAGTCCCCTAGCCACACTGAATTCCCTCTTAATCCCCTTCATTTACAAACAACTAGGTTCATTATACTATTCTTAAACTCAGTTCCATTAACACTCTTGAAACTTTTACTTTATGATCTAGTTTATTTTTCTATTTCTATTATGAAGGTCCTTTAGAATCACCAACTAAAGACCATCCTTAGTGTTAAAAAGATACCTAAATAAAAAATACAAAAGTCATCACTGACTACTAGGCAATAATGACTTTTTTCATTAAACTCTTAGACATTTGTAGACCAAAAAGTAAGTCCAAATAAATCATATGTAGAGGGTTCTGATTGATCTCACAAGCTTGTTCTATAGGAAGGCTTTGTGTTGCTTTCCTTTCCAGACAAAGGCAAACACAAGAATTTCATTTTCAAAAAAATCTTTGAAGGTAAAACCTTTACATAGGTTTCCCTTCACAAGTTATATATTCATATTTTTAAATTAATGTGCCTAAGGCTCCTGTACCATGTATTGGATTCATCAATTGTGGGCTCAGCAATGAGACAAGTTAAACCTCTAGTGGGAACAACACTCTTTAGGTCAACACTATAAATGTTATCCTTTGTTAGAACTCTCAGCAATACTTGACTTTCATCAAGTAGCTTAAAGTTAGAAGATAAGACAAGACACTCAGTGTCAGTTAAAAGAACATTGCTCTTTTTGTCACAGATTTGTGACACACTGAACAGATTATACTTAAGCTCCTTACAAAAGTACACATCATCAAAATCCAGTGATCTTGTTTTGATTTTACCTTTTCCAAAAAGTCTTCCTTTACCATCACCAAAGGAAACAAATCCACCATCATAATCTTCAGATTCATCAAGATAGCACTTGTTTCCTGTCATTGCCTAACAACTACTTCAAAAACTCTCCTTTTTATCTTTGTAACTACGCCTTCTGTTGCGTGTTGCGCCTGTCACATAAAATAAGAGAATTTAGACTCTTTTGGGGATCCAAGCCATTATTGACTTGGATCTGCCTCGTGCATCAATGTAAGAATATTTCTTGAATGAGTTGATGCACTGCTGTTTTTGGCTTTCCAAACCTGGCATGCTAAGGCCATAACAGAAATTATCCCATTTTCCCATAATTTTCACTTACTACTCACTCTATCCCTAGTCGTATATGTTTTTAACCCAGCCAGTATTAACATTTGAGTTGATAATACTGTTCTTGTTTGCAAAATGTCTTTTAAAAGGCCTTGAACTTTGTGAATATCCTCTTTTGAAAGCATTTGTTTTAGTTCTAGGATGGTTCACAATTGGTTTTGAGGCAGCAGTATTAACTGATCTGACAGTATTAACTGCTGCACCAGCAGTAACTAAAGAGTTTCCTCCCTGACTTAGTAAAACATGCTGTGGAACAAAACTTCATATTGGAGGTGAGGAGTGAGTCAATATTATTAGTAAAAATTTTGATCTCGACCCTCATGCTTTGTTCCCAAAATTGTCCTTACAACTTCCTTTCAACCTTTTTATCACACACATAATGTAGATGCTCAAAACTACCACAAACATAACAAGCTTTATTAGTCATTTTAAAATCACTTCCTAGTCTTTGGGACATAAGATTGTTCCAATTTCTTTGGTTCCCTCAAAGGATGGTGTTTGTTTTGTTTGGGAGCATCTGTTTTCCCCTAACAAGTCATAACAGATTTTAAATCCTTTTCATGCTATAGGTCTTAACAGTATAATCTATCTCACATTTATTATCAGAGTTCTAATCCATAATGTTTGGAGCACTAGTGTTGTACAATATAACCTAAAAACATTAGATTTAAAACCTTGATGGAAACACCCTTATATTCATCTGTCTTATACATTACTAGTGTAACACATATAACAACCAAATTTGTCACTTTCAACTATTTCATCCATAAATGTTAGATCAGGTTTGCGAGGTATGAAATTTCCAATTAGAGGTGGGGGAACTGAATGATATCCCTTATCAAATCTAGACTTATCAGTTAAATTCACAAAACTTTCTACTGCAGTAGAAGCTACAGTAGCTGCATCATATCCTAGTCCTGTTTTAAACTTGTCAATTACTTGACTTTCCTAGTATGTTATTTAAAGACCTTGGATAAATATTGAAACTTCCTAATGTAAGATTTAACTGATCTCTTTTTTCCTGCTTTTTTTTTTTCCAAATTCATGTTTGTATTCAATTTAAGGCATTATCTCATAGTCTAACTTAAAGTTTTAAAAACAATTTATGCTCTCTTCAAAACACAAAATAATCAAATAGCACATTTTTTCTTATAGTGAGCTAATCTAGCTTCTACTGATTCTAAACCTACTTTATAAGATACTAAATTAAATTGAGACTTTTTGTAATCAAAAGATAAACTATCATATTGTTCTTTAAGAGTAGCATAAGCTTTTACACATGTTTTAGAACAAGAATCTACCTCATAATCTGAACTAGAAGAACTTCCTAAAGATGTAAATGCCATCAAAGCAAGGTTTTTAGGTTGCTCTTCTTCAGCTTGGTAGCTCTAATCATATCCTCTAATTCCATCTTGAGCTATCAAGGCATTCTGAGTAGGAGTCTCTACTGCAATAGTTCTTGTAGTATTCTCTCTACCTTTGTACTCCTGATTTCTTGGAAACCTACATTCTCTTGCAAAGTGTCCAATGTGTTATGACAGTTGAAAAGCATTCCCACTTTTGACTTGTCATAACCAACTCTTTTACCATTTAATGTCTAGCATCTTCCGTGTTCTCTTGATAAACCTTCTTATGCTCTGATTGTCACATGGCCATCACCCTTTGAAGATCCCATTTCTTCCATTAATCCTTAGTGATGAAGTTGTTTCCAGATCTTCTTGAAAAAGTTTGAGGAGAGTTGGTGACTTGCAAGAAAGCACAAATCACAGCACACAAAGATTATCCTAGAGATGTATAGTTAACAGCCAATTACCTTAGTATGAGTAGGTATAAACGTTAACTCCATGATCCGTACATCCTGCTTGTTAGTGTTGTTGGTGTAATTAGTGCTGTTAGAGACAGAAGCCACATAATGTAATTTTGAACTTTTGCTGATGAACCTGTAATTTCAGTTCATAATATTGTGTCAAGATATTATACATGTCATCCAAGCTGAAGTGTTTTCAATTTCCACCTTGTTCCTCTAGATTAAAAGCATGAAGTCTTACCATCAGATGGAAGCGACTTTCTCAGAGCTTTAGGTTCATATCATCCTGTTAATCACTCTTCCTTGATCTCCACTGACTAATAAGTTTTATGTAACTATCCAAAGGTTGATCTAGTGTTTTCTGAACTTTAATGCAGCAAAGTTTTCATATTGTTTTTTGTATAAGTGTCCTCTGAACCTTTTTTGGACTCCTTTTTCCCTCCATGCCTTTTCTCTGAAAGCCTCCATAAGGCAACTTTGCATCTTGATATTAGTGGAACTCATTTTTGGTCTTTGTTTGGAATTCTCATCGAACTGGGTTGTTCCTCTTGCATTCATTTCATTTCTTTTATCCTATTTTTCTTTAGCAGAGGAGGGTCTACTCCTGTTCAACATTCCAACAGTTCTCCTCAGCACTTTATTATTATATTCCCATTCTTGATTACGTCCCATAGGGAGGAATCAGTCATAAGAAAATATTGTTCTATCCTCATTATCTAGAGATCATAGTCTCCTGGGTTGAGGATAGGTAGTCTTGCAGTTAGATTGTTAGTGGTAGTTCCTACCTCCATCTTATAAAAAAATAGATCTTGGATGAATTTGTTGATTTTAGCATTATCAAAGCTTCACAAACAAGCTCTGATGACCACTTGTTGATCCCCATGAATAGATCTTTAACTTCATTTCTTAGCTTGTAAGGTTATTAGTACCCGCTTAGATAAATCCAAAAATACTAAGATGAAACTTGATTGAATTGATATAAACTATGCAGAAATAGTTTATAACACTAAGAAGTATACTCAAAGAAGATAAGTAAGAGTATTATTTGACATAAAAGAAATAATCAACAACAATAAGCTTCGAATCAATAATTAAAACGATCACTCCTGACTTAGTGAATAGGAGTTTACAACCTTAAGCAATGCTATAAACTCTAATGGAAAACTGAGATGGAAAAATTATATCTTTCTATACCCTATGTAGGTCCTTGGTCTTGGATCTATATAGCCTTTGTAAGACAATGAATAAATCCAAATCAACTATATGAGAGACACTGACTATGAATATCAAGTGTTAATGCGGAATCTTAACACAAGAATTAAGAAGAACAATAATACTAATTTTGCTATTGATTTCTATATAAAGCTTTCAATGCTTCATATTCGATATAACGAAACTCTACTATGCGTAAGGTTCCTTTATATAACACCAAGGAAACCCCTAGAAAGGCTTTACAAAACGTGTGAAAGGAAATGCATATCCTTTCCTAATATATCTCCTAAAATGTTTCTAAGATAACTATTACTTCTATTCTGTTACATAAACAGACTTAACTACATACGACCAGTACTAACTATAGTACTGCCACTCTACCAGTACTAACTTTAGTACTGCCAGACTTAACTTAGTACTGCCAGAACTAACTAATACTACCAAGACTTAACAGATTATAACTAACAAATCTAAGTCTTTTACAATATATTTCCCAACAATCCTCCCCTAACTTGATCTTCACTTGTGAACTTCAAGTTTCTTTAAGTGTCTTCCATTTGAGCTTCCTGAGGATGTTGTAAATAAAACTCTTCAAATTATGCTTGAGCTGCAATTCTTCAAATTAATCCTTCTTGATCTTTGCTTATGCCATAAATCTTCAAAAACTTTTCAGCAACCCTTCATATCAGCAATCAAATCATATAGTTTCAGACTATTCTTATCACTTCCAGATGTGTTAACTCCTGTAAGAGGTGAATCATTGAAACTTTAAATGGATTTGATGTCTCTTTACCCATTATGCCAATTACTCTGGGATAGACAGTCCTTTGCCACCACAAAGGTGCATGTCCCCATGTTTTGAACTGAAAACCATTTCAACTCTCAGTACATGAAACATTGGTGAGTTGAATACAATGGTTTTTTGGCAAACCAATATAGCCAAATATGGATTTGATATGCTTTTACCTATAGCCGTTACATCAGGGCTAGTCAATCCTTTGGTCACCTAGAAAAGGCAAATCAAGGCTCAATGAGTTGTCTACAAGCACCAGCATACCAAGATATAAGCAAGTAGGGTCTCAAAGTCTTCCAAGGTTAGCTTATCATCCAAATGTCCAAAATCCATTAAGCAAGGGTAATTAACTGATTTTAAGGATTTAAGTAATTAAGATGATAGAATTAAACTCAAACCTTCATCACTTTAGCTTAAGACCTCAAGGAGCTAATAAATCTTATTAAAGCTTATTCATACAATAACTAAACATTTGAGCTATTGAGAGCTTATACAGATATATTATAAAAGTGAACTTTGATTCATTAACTAGAAAAGTCGATACATGTATTGAAAAAGAGATTACAATTACTGAATTTGAAAAGCTAAAGCTAAAGTTTAAAAGCTAACATTACATAAGCTAAAAATTCTAGAAGCTAAAAACTAGATAAAAAGAAGGTCCCCGTGTATGAGTGAGTGAGGGCTATTTATAGCCTGCCAAAACAAAGCACGACTTAAGCACAAAAAGTGTTTAGACAGAGGAAGGTTATGATTATGAAATGTTTTATGCACCTTGTTGTTGCCAAAATTGAGGCAATTCGGTTATTTTTATCTTTGCATCATAACATGGGATTTAACTTCTACCAATGGATGTTAAAAGTGCATTTTCTTTATTGGCACGATTTGAAGAAGAAGTGTAATGTTCATACAAACCTCCAAAGTTTGTTGATATTTCGCTATCCTGCTCATAATACCAAACAAAAGTCTATAAGGTAGATCAAATCCTCTTTATACGAAAACGGTCTATATCAAGCTCCTAGAAGCTAGGTATGAAACACTTTCATTCTTTTCTAAATGGAAAATTGTTTCAGAAGAGGTACCATAGACAAAACATTGTTATATCAAGAAGAAAAATAGTGACACTAATGTATCCAAGTTATGGTGTTGACATTATTTTTGGTTCACAAAATAACAGTCCATGTGTACAGAGTTTGAAGACTATATGCACAAAAGATTCTAGATGAGTTCCATGGGTGAACTTATATTCTTTTTGGGACTTCAAGTAAAGAAACTACCTGAGGGAATCTTTATTTGTCAGGATAAGTATGTAGCTGACATCTTAAAGAAGTTTGATTTATTTATCCAACATAACAGCTACCACTCGAATTGAGTCCAAATAAACCACGTGTTCAAGGATGAAGATGGTGTAAGATGTAGATGTAACCATGTCGACATGTCCTATAGATTGACATCTCTAATGTATATTGACTGCATCAAGCCAACATCATGTTTGCTGTTTGTGCCTGTGCTAGAATTTCAAGACACATCAACGAAATACTCCAAAAAGGCTACATACTTAAATGCATAAAAGGATTTTTAGGTATCTCAAACAACATCATCCCAAAACTTAGTTTAAGGTATCCTAGGGATTCACTCTTTTGATACAGAGCACAAACATCAGAACAGATGACTATGGAGAGCAGTCTGACGAAAATCAACTACAGGTGGATGTCAATTTTCTTGGAGAGAAGATGATATCTTGGCAATGCAAGAAGCCGACTATTGTGGCAAATTCTACTACTGAGGAAGACTATTATGTGTATCTGTCTAAATTGTTTGGGCAGGTATTAAGTGGATACTAATACAGAATCAGATGAAATGGATAATGGTTCAATTTCATGAACACCGAAAATCCATATTGATAATGAGTCACTATAAAGTGTTATCAAGAAATCCTATGCGCATATCAAGGACCTCAAGCATATGAGATTTTTACCATTTAGAAGAGATGTTAAGAGAAGTAAGCTAATATAGGTTATCAAAATCAACTTATCATAATGTTGTAGACCTCACACCAAAGGAATTGAATGACACCAAAAGGTTTAACTCTTAGTATTGAGCTTAGAAATGTTTAAATATGTAGCTACAATTAAGGGGAGGTTACACTAGTGAAAGTTTGTAAAGTAGTAGAAAGTACTCATATTCAAAATAATACTCTAAAGGGTATTAAATTCTGGTAGTTAGAAAATAATTATGTTATATAGATAAAATAGATGGAAGCAATTTTCTTTGTTTTAACTAACTATTTCATGATAACATGGATTTGAGGATGGATAGAAGTTGTGCTGCAAATTCTTCTTATACATGGTATGTAAGTACTAAGTACTAGAGTTAATTCTGGTAGTCTATAAGTTAATTCTGGTAGTCTATAGGTTAATTCTGGTAGTCTATAAGTTAATTCTGGTAGACTATATTAGTACTGGTAGGCTAAAAAAATGTTAAGATCAGGTAGGGCTAAAATTAAGTCCCAGTAGGCTAAAAGTTAAGTTGACATATGACCATTGGTGGGTCTAGGTGATTGTAAAATTTAGATTTTTTTTTTTTCCCCTTATTTAAATAATACCGTAGGAGATTTTTACGGCGCAAAACTTCTAACATAGGTTTTCTATTTGATAAATAACTTAACTGGGCACTTCTTTAATAAAATATCTTTCTTTACTCTAAAGAAACTTCTTTTACACACGGTCCAATAAGAAACCTTGTTATTAAATACGATAAAAATTCAATTCCCTCTCTTTACCAGCACTTAGTAATTTAATCGAATCAAACCCAGGATTAGAATTTAAATTCTTACGATTTTTGTTCATCAACAAGTCCATATGGCCAATCTAATGTACTCTGACAAGTATAACATGATCGTTTTCCTGAAGAAACCAAATGAAAGTGTTGGTTTCACTGAGGTAGTAGATTTCCTTAAAGGTACATCTCTTAGGTATGCCTTAACTCATAATCCTACTATCTATGACTCCTTTATTCAAACAGTTTCTGGAAACTCCATAGTCCAGAACACTTGCTAATCTGGGTACTCAACAATTAGATAGTACATCAATAGACACTACAGAGTATAAAATTAGCTGAGGCAATCTGTCAGAGGTGAGTAAACTTCAATTGGCAGATGCAACATGAATACATAATTTATCTAATGCTGAAATATATGCTGGATTAGCCACATTTAGGGTATGTTAATGAGGCAAAATAACTTTTTGGAAAAGAATTTTACATCCAATGGAAATTTCTTTCTAATCCATCAAATTTTTACAAACACTGCTTTTTAATTTTTTTTTAAGCCCAAAGCTGTGGATCCGGGATCAATTTGGTACTATTGCTACTACGCATTAATCTGTCTATATCCTAATCTAGCAAGATTGGTATCTAATTTTTCAAAAATGATTTTTGATGGGATAGTACATAACATAGAGAGAAATACAAAATATTTAATGTAGCCAAGTTTTTACAAATTATTTTGGATATTAACAACTGAAAACAAGGAGAAGGTATTTAGCCCCCCACTTTTGACCAAAAAGATTTTTGCAAACATGAAAAGGGGTTATGCAGGGGATTTTGTACCATTATTGCCTGCTAATTTGGAAGGAGCAGCTATGAACCAGGTGAAAGATTCAGCACACAACCAGCGAAACCCCATCAACACACACTATGTTGATCCACTATCACCCACATCCCTACCACCTATACAATCAAAGGGGCTGATCATCAATCACACACCTCATTCAACCTCAACAACCACCACCCTTTCATTCACCTCATCAATCAACACCCTCATTCACTCACATTCCAATCACCACCATTATTCACACCTCATTACTCACCATCCTAAGGTCCGATAGAACATCTCTCCCTGAAGGTAATACATCAGGAAGTGCTGAGGACAATATGCAACTTAAAGAATTGATGGATATTGTACCTAAGTTGGTGACCAGAATTGAAACTAATTAGAGACAGAGCTACAACAGATGACGAACTTATGAAAGGCATTCTCACCTTGTATAAAAGGGTAAAGATTCTGGCAAAAGCTTAAAAAGAAAGCCACAGAAGTTGGTAATATCTGTATCAGAGTGGGTGAAGAACCAGAGGAACAGGGTAGGATAATTCAATGATATGAAGATGATCCTCTAGTTTCTATGGATAAGGAGAATTCAATGAAAATGAAAGAAAGACAACAGATTTTGCACGCCTACAAAAGCTTCAGGGGAGGCTTAGGAAGAAGATATCAGTCCTACAATCTTGAGGCAAGCCAAAACATTTTCAAAGTTGTCTTCTCAGCGGTGTATAGCAAGGAAAAATCAACGATAAGGGAAAGAGATATAGGAGTAGAGCAAGGTCAGTGCTAATAATATTAATACTGGATTATGATTTGAAGAGGAGATTAAATACTGGTAGAGAAGAATTAAAATGGTATTGAAGAGGTTAGTACTGGTAGTACTAAAGTTGAATAGGTTAGTACTGCTAGTAAAAGGGGTCAAAGGGAAGGAAATGTGATAGTTGTTAAACTATACATATCAATTTATGCTTAAAAAGGCCCAATTCAACCCAAAACGGATCAAAAATGGCAAAAATGTGCTTGTATCTGAGTTTTATGTATGCAGGTATGGATATGTCAAAAATCACTAGAAAACAGTCAAAAACGAACACGAGAATGGATTGATTGATTAATAAGCTAAAGAAATCAAAGCCGAGAGCAAGAGGGATCAAGCCTCAGCTTTCTACAGTCAACTGCAGCTAAACCACAGTCAACCAAAGCCCAATTCCATTGTTTTATAAATTCAGGGGCTGATTTTGCAATTTATGAAAGTTGTTTATAATCCTGAAAGGGGACTTGCCAAACACAAGGGCCGAATGTGTAATTTCCCTAGAGTTATAAAAGGCGCGGGTCAAAGATCCGGGTCAAATAAACCCGTGGACCATCTCTCAACCAATCATATCATTTCCCCCAACCCGACCTAACCCGACCCTAACCTACCCAACCCGGTTTAACTTATAAACTTTTTTACACTTACTATTCACCCTATTTCCCCCAAATGAGATTAAACTCACTCACACACACACGAACACACTCAAGAACACAAAGAACCCTAGTTTATAATCATATCACTCACCCCATCGAAATTACCATGGTGAATAGTAAGTGTAAAAAAGTTTATAAGTTAAACCGGGTTGGGTAGGTTAGGGTCGGGTTAGGTCGGGTTGGGGGAAATGATATGATTGGTTGAGAGATGGTCCACGGGTTTATTTGACCCGGATCTTTGACCCGCGCCTTTTATAACTATAGGGAAATTACACATTCGGCCCTTGTGTTTGCAATCCCCTTTCATGATTATAAACACCACTTTCAGTAAATTGCAAAATCAGCCCCTGAATATATATAAAACAAGTGGAATTGGCTTTGTTGACTGTGGTTTAGCAGCTTTTACTGTAGACAAAGCGGTGAGGCATGATCGCCCTCTGGCTTCGGCTTTGAATTTCTTTAGCTTCTAATCACTCACATTTCTCGTGTTCGTTTTTGACTGTTTTATCAAGTTATTATTTGACATATCCATACCTGCATACATAAAACTCAAATACAAGCACATTTTTGCCATTTTTGATCCGTTTTGGGATGAATTGGGCCTTTTAAGCATGAAATTAATGTTATAGTTTTAACAACTATCACATTTCCTCCCTTTGACCCCTTTTAACTAGCAGTACTATCCTATTCAACTTTAGTACGTACCAGTACTAAACCCTCTTCAATAACCACTATTAATTCTTCTCTACCATTCATTAATCTCTTCTTCAGCATCCAATCTAGTATTAATATTCTTAGCCACTGACCTTGCTCTCCTCCTATATCTCTTGCCCTTATCAGTTGATTTTACCTTGCTAACACCCTGAGAAGCAACCTTTGACAATGTTTTGGCTGCCTCCAAGATTGTAGGACTGATATCTTCTTCCTGAGCCTCCCCTGAAGCTTTTGTAGGAGTAACAAAATCTGTTGACTTCTCTTTCATTTTCATGGATTCTCTTACCAAAGAAACTAGAGGATCATCATCAATATCCTGAATTATCCTCCCCTGATCCTCTGGTTCTTCACCCTCTGATTCAGATATTACCACCTTCTGTGTCTTTCTTTTTAATGCCTTTTCCAGAATCTTTACCCTTTTAACCAAGGTGAGAACTGCCTTTCCATAAGTTGTCTTTGTCTGTTGCAGCTCTGTCTCCAAAGTTTCAATTCTGGTCACCAACTTAGGTACAATATCCATCAATTCTTTAAGTTGCATACTGTCCTCAGCACTTCCTGATGTATTACCTTCAGGGAGAGGTGCTTCATAGGACCTAGGTGGTGAGTAATGAGGTGGTGAATAAGGTGGTGATTGATGTGGTGAATGAGGTGTTGATTGATGAGGTGAATGAGGTGGTGATTGATGAGGTGAATGAGGTGGTGATTGAATAGGTGGTAGGGATGTGGATGGTAGTGGATCAACAGGTGTGTGATGGGGTTCAGCTGGTTGTGCTGATCCTTCACCTGGATCCATAGCTGCACCTGCCAACATAGCAGACAACAATGGTACAAAATCCCTTGCAAATAACCCTTTCATGTTTGTCAAAAATCTTTTGGTCAAAGTGGGGGCAAAATCCGCTTCCAATAATTTTCAGTTGTAATATCCAGAAATAAATTTGAAATAACCATGGAAACATTAAAAAATTTGTATTACTTCTCTATGATTATTGAACTATCCCATCAAAAATCATTTTTGAAAAATTATAAACCAATTGCTAGAGTAGACAGATTAAGCAATTAGCAATAGAACCAAATTGATCCTCATCCACCAGCTAGGGCTTAAGCATGTAAAATATGATTATAATAAATTTCCATTGGGATGATTAAAATACTTTTTTCCCAAAAGAGTATAATTTGCCCTCATTAAACATACCCCAATGTGGCTAATCCAGCAATATAATATTCAGCATTAGAAAAATGTATTTATACTTGTTGCATCTGCCTAATCGAGTTTACTTCTGACAGTATGCTCAGGAAATATTATACCTGTAGAGTCTATAATATGCATTAATAAGTTGAGTCCCATTAGCAATTGTTCTGACTATTCAGTTTGCCAGAACTTGTTTGAACTAAGGAGTCTAGATAAGTAGGATTAAGAGTTAAGGCATACCTAAGAGAAGTACCTTTAAGGAAATCTACATACCACAGTGAAACCAACAACTTTCATATTGGTTTACTTCAAGGAAAACGATCATGTTAACTTTGTCAGAGACCATTAGATTGCCATATGGACTTGTAGATGAACAAAAATCGAAATATTTAAATTCAAGATCCTGGTTTATTATTCGAAAAAATTACATAAGTGCAGGTAAAGAGTAGCGAATTGAATTTTTTATCGATTAATAACAAGTTCATATTGGACCGAGTGTAAATGAAGTTCTTTAAGTAAAAGAAAGAAATTATATTAAAGAAAGTGCAGTAATTATCCAAATAGAAAACCTATGTTAGAAGTATGCGCCGTAAAAATCTCTAACGGTAATATTTAAATAAGAAAAATCAATTTTCCCTCACCAGCACCAATGGTCATCTGTCAGACTTAACATTAGCCTACCCGACTTAATATTAGCCTACCAGACTTAACATTAGCCTACCAGTACTAATATAGTCTACCAGAATTAACTTATAGACTACAAGATAAAACCTATAGACTACCAGAATTAACTTATAGACTACCAGAATTAACTCTAGTACTTAGTACTTACAGACCATGTATAAGAAGAATTTGCAGCACAACTTCTATCCATCCTCAAATCCATGCTTATCCTGAAATAGTTAGTTAAAAACAAGAAAAATGCTACAATCTATTATTAACTATAACTAATTATTTTCTAACTACCAGAATTAATACCCTAGCAGTATTAATTTTAACTAGAAGTACTTTCTACACTTTACAAACTTTACAAGTGTAACCTCCCCTCAATTGTAGCTACAGATTTAACATTCCAATGCTCACTACTAAGAAGTTAAACCTGGTGACATCAAATCCTTTGGTGAGAAGGTCTGCAACATTATGATCAGTATGAATCTTGATAACCTCTATTAGTCTCTTCTCATAACAATCTCTTATAAAATGGAATCAAATCTCAATATGCTTGGTCCTTGAATGAGCAACAGGATTCTTGATAACACTTATAGTGCTCTCATTATCAATATGGATTTTGGTGTTCATGAAATTGAAACCATAATCCATCATCTGATTCTGTATCCATAATACCTGCCCACAACAATTAGCAGCTGCAACATATTCTGCCTCAGTTGTAGAATTTGCCACAATAGTCTGCTTCTTGCATTGCTAAGATATCAATCTTCTTCTAAGAAATTATCATCCACCTGTAGTTGATTTTCTATCAAGGCTGGCTCCTCCATAGTCACTGTCTAAGTAAGCTTCTAGTTCAAAAGGTGAATCCCTAGGATACCATAAACTAAGTTTGGGTTGATGTTTGAGATACCTAAAAATCCTTTTTACTACATTTAAGTATGAAGCATTTGGAGTGACTTGGAATCTAGCACAAGCACAAACAGCAAACATGATATCTGGCTTTGATGCAGTCAAATACATTAGAGAGCCAATCATAGATCTGTAGACATGTACATCTACATCTACACCATCTTTATCCTTGACCAGTGGTTTATTAGACTTAATAGGAGCAGTAGCTGTTCTGATGGATAAAAAATCAAACTTCTTTAAGATGTCAGCTACATACTTATTCAGACTAATAAAGATTCCTTCAGGTAGTTGCTTCACTTGAAGTCCCAAAAAGAATGTGAGTTCACCCATGGAACTCATCTGGAATCTTTTGTGCATACAGTCTTCAAACTCTATACACATGGACTGTTTTGTAGAACCAAAAATAATGTCATCCACATACACTTGGACTAACATAATGTCACTCTTTTTCTTCTTGATAGACAATGTTTTGTCTATGGTACCTCTTCTGAAACCATTTTCCATTAGAAAAGAAGAAAGTGTCTCATACCAAGCTTTAGGAGCTTGATGTAGACCATAAAGAGCTTTGATCACCTTATAGACTTTGTTTGGATGAGCAGGATCAACAAAGCCTGGAGGTTGATGAACATACACCTCTTCTTCAATAGTGCCATAGAGAAATGCACTTTTAACATCCATTTGGTAGACAGTAAATCCCATGTATGATGCAAAGGCTAAAAATAACCTAATTGCCTCAATTCTGGCAACAGGTGCAAAAACATCATCATATAAACGTATACCCTTCCCTCCTGTCCAAAACCCTTGTGCTATAAGTCGTGCTTTGTTTGGCAGGCTATAAATAGCCCTCACTCACTCATACATAGGGGACCTTCTTTTTATCTAGTTTTTAGCTTCTAGAATTTTTAGCTTATGTAATGTTAGCTTTTAAACTTTAGCTTTAGCTTTTCAAATTCAGTAATTGTAATCTCTTTTTCAATACATTGTAATCCATTTTCTAGTTAATGAAATCAAAGTTCACTTTTACTAAATCTGTCATAAGCTCTCAATAAGCTCAAATGTTAGTTATTGTTTGATAAGCTTCTAATAAGCTCTATAGCTCTTTGAGTCACTAAGCTCAAGTTTGAGTTTAACTCAATCATCTTATTTACTTAAATCCTTAAAATCAGTTAATTACCCTTGCTTAATGGATTTTGGACATTTGGATGATAAGCTAATCATGGAAGAGCTTATGAGACCCCTACCAGCTTATCCTTGGATAAGCTGGAGCTTGTAGACAACTCATTGAGCCTTAATTGCCTTTTCTAGGTGCCAAAGGATTGACTAGCCCTGATGAAACGGCTATAGGTAAAGGCATATCAAATCCATTTATGGCTATAATGGTTTGCCAAAAACCATATGGTATTCAACTCACCAATGTTTCATGTACTGAGAGTTGAAATGGTTTTCAGTCAACCATGGACATGCACCTTTCTGGTGGCCAAAGGACTGACACTCCAAGGTAAAATGGCTAACTGGTTAAAGAGACATCAAAATCCATTTAAAAAGTTTCAATGATTCACTCATACAGTAGTTTACACATCTGGAAGTGATGAGAATAGTCTGAAACTATATGATTTGATTGCTGATTTGAAAGGTTGTCTGAAATAGTTTTAGAAGATTTATTGGCAGCAAAGATCAGAAAAGAGATAAATTAGAATAAATTGCCGCTCAAGAATAATTTGAAGAGTTTTATTTAGAACATCCTCAGTAAAGCTTAACTTGGAAGACACATCAAGAACTTGAATGTTCACAAGTGAAGATGAAAGTTAGGGGAGGACCTCACACCAATTACAATCACAAATATGCTTAACAAGAAACTTCAAGCTGATCATTAGAATGAGATGTGCTATCAACTGCTCAAGCTTATGATAAAACAGCAAAGTGGTCAATAAAAGGTTTGAATGTATCCTCCTGAGTATGATGAAGACTTTTAAGGAAGAAACTTGAAGATTCAAAAGATGAACATCAAGTTTAGGGGAGGATTGTTGGGACTTAAAAGACTTCAAGGATTCTTACTACTGCTCAATTTGTGCTGCTGGTTATAAAGATACAACTGCTGTTGAATTGCTAGAAGACTTACTACTATCAAGAGGATAAAGACGGATTAAAGAGATAAAGATTGATTGAAGATAAGTATTAAGTTATTTTTGTAAAAGATATGTATAATTTATTTGATTAAGAGATTACGTTTATTTATAGAAAAGATCATGATAAGTTATGAATGTATTGTAAGCCTTGTAGGACTCCTTGGTGTATAAAAGGGGATCCTAGGGTATAGAAAGATATCAGTTTTCTATCTCAGTTTTCCATAGAGTTCATAGCTTCAAGGTTGTAAATCCTATCACAAAGTCAGAGTGATCGTATTAATATATATTGAAGCTTGTTGTGTTGATTATATCTTTGTGTCAAAACATACTTTACTATTTCATTGAGAATACTTCTTAGTGATATAAACTAGATTTCGCATAGTTTATATCATTCAATCAAAGTTTCATTCTTAGTATTTTTTGGATTTATCCAAGGGTACTAAACCTTACAAGCTAAGGAGTTAAAGATCTATTTATTGAGATCAACAACTATAATTAATTCAAAATACTTTAACCCACATAAGCAAATTAACAAAAGATAAAAGAGCGGTCGAGCCTTATGATATAAAACTGTATTAGCCATCATTAATCCGATTAGAAGTTGGTTTGTTTATTTAGTGCAATGATTATTTATCTCGAAGAGGCATATCATTCTTAGACTTAGGCGGGACTTCATCCTAAGACCTAGACACATTAGTTCTATCACAATTAAAGCATCCGAATAAAGCATCCTTATTTGCCGATTATAATCTATCTTAGGGATTAAAGCATTTGTGATCTTGTTAAACCCTAGCTCATACAGACTTTACCCACTTATTGCTTAATGACAATTTATACTCTAGTAGTCCACTTGTCCAACTATCCAATGGAATCATAACATTATTTGTTGAATTATGTAGATTCACCTAATAGTCAACATGTTCAATAAACCAAAGGCAGTTTCCGTTAACTAGTTAAGGAAGAAGCGTATCCTTAGCATGATTTTAGAAGGACAATACTTGTGATCCTATGGTTCTAGATATATAAATCACTATATGGACAGCTATTCTGACATTTAGATTACTTGGTCCGTATCACTAGATCTAGTTGAATGATAGGTCGCATACAAAAGTACGTAAACAAGTATGAATTGATAAACATAAACAAGCATACAACGATAAATTAAGCAATCGATATATAAACAAAACCAAACATTCAGATCTTCATAATAATGGCTGATACCCAAAGGTATTATCCTTCAAACATCATAATTAATACAAGAGTAATTGTTTTAGCCAAGGTAAACTAACCGAGTTAACGAATGATACCAAAAACTAAACGATTACAAAAGTATAAGAAATTACATGTTGTCTTCTATAAATTGGAATGCGTTGCAAGACCTCTCTATTCTTTTTCTCCACTGAAAATCGACTTTTGTGGTTTAGGTATCGAGAATATGATTTAGCACACCTAAAACTCATTTTTGAGTTTTCTATTTATACTGTCTGGAAGTCGGTTCGATACGGCGTATCCAATGGGTTGGATACGACATATTAGAGTTTCTTGGAGTAGGGACCACGTTTGATATCTTTCAGAATATTCACATGCAATATATCCAATACGTCATATTGGTCTTCTCTGGATACGGTGTATTGAGCTTTTTTCCTTTGTGGTCTTTTGGTGAGTGCAGGCATAGGTATGTCGTATCTTCCTTGATAGATATGGCGTATTGGTTGTCAGAATCATTAATCTTCAATATATCTTCATTTAAGCTCCAGAATGCGCGCCTTTTACTAATATTCACCAAGTACTCCATAATTATTGCAATTCTCAAATATAAATGATTAAGTAACAATTCTTTGCAATAATTATACAAAATAGGTTAAATACATAGGATAAATGATGCTATAAAATAGACGTTATTTGATGTCATCAGTAGTTGTGTTTTTTTGTGGTTTTGAGATGGTGTTGCTCCAGTGGTTGTGTGGGTTTTCTAGTTGGTTACTGCATTTATAAGATGGATTTGAGCAATTACGAGGTATAATTTTTTTATGCTAAATTATCCTTTATTATATATTTGATGTTTATATGCATAGTAATACATGTATATTTTATTTTTGTTAATTTAGGTACCTCGTGTTCTTGTGACATGTAGAAGTAGGTTAGGTTTGATTAAAACAATTAGAGAAAAAATTATTAGCACTTCAAGGGAAGCATTATTTAGGAATACTTGTTTTGGTTGTTTTTTAGATCAAGATGATTGGACTGAGATTTGTATTTTAATACATTTTATGTTAGGTCATCAAATTGAGTTATTAGGTGATGAAACGGATATTGTTCCTTTGTATTACCATATAGTTGATAATATTCAAATACAATTTGGGAGGGAAGAATTTTGCCTTGTTACTGGGTTAAGGTTTGGGGTAGAGTATTCGTGAAGTGGGTGGTGAGTTGTGTTGTGTTTAGGTGTGTTGTGGGGTTTGGGTTGTGTTTATTGTTTCTTAGGTGGTTTTGTGGGTGTTTAGGTTGGGAAAGAAGAGTAGGTTGTTATATTGTTATTTTTATTATGTTAATTTTTTTATTAGATTATTTTTATTTAATATATATCTCTCTATCTAGTGGAGTTGTTGTAGTGTGTATGAGGTTGATGAAGGTTTATGAGAGAGGAAGTTAATTGTTATGTAGGAGGGTATATAAATTGAAAGGTGTAGAGAAGGACATTAATAGAGTGAGAGCGAGTTTTGTGAGAGATAGAGCTGTAGTTTGTGGTAGGAGGTTAGTGTGAAGTGGGAGTGTGAATTGGAGAGAGAGAGAGAGAGAGTGGTATTTGAGTAAGTGATGGAGAGTGAGGTTTGTGGTTTTGTTGTTGTTGGTGGGTGAGTGGGGTTATGGGTTGTTGGGTTGATGGAGGGTATATGTGATAAGTTATATTGAAGTGTGTTGGAGGTGTTGTGTGTTGTTGACTTCATCTCTAAGTGTTGAAAGTTTGATAGCGGTTTGTTGTGAAGAGGGGGGTGTGAGATGGAGGTTGGGTAGTTGATGCTAGTGTGAGGTGGTTACTCACACAGTGTTGTAAAGGGGGTGTTATATAGATGGATTAGTTAGTTGTTGTTTAATTTAGAGTGATGTTAGAGTGTAGTGAGAGTGTGGTTAGGTTATTATTTGATATTTGTGGAAGGAATACTTATATATAGTAAGTTGTTAATAGTTATTATGTGAGAGTGATGGTGTAGAGGGGGTGTTATGGTTAGTGTGTGATTTTGGATTAGTGTGTGGAGTGGAATGTGGTTAACAATCATCATTAGAGTGTTATAATCTAGTGGAATGTTGGTTTGAGTGAGTTATTGATGGGTTATTTTACTCATTATATAAGATAAGTTGTGGGTTTTTGGAGGTGGTGTGTGGAGGAGGTGGTTATCTACTATACTGGGTGTTATCTGTGATGTGGAGCGTGAGGTGTGTTCATCTCTAGAGTTTGGGTCTATCATCTATATATATATTGAGGTGTGAAGAAGGGTGTTGTGTTTTTTGTATTTATGTTTATTTAATTAGAAGTGGTTGTGTTGGGGTGGGGGTTGTAAGTGTAGGGATATTTGGTATGGGGGAGTGGTTTATTAGATTTTTTTTTGATGTTAGGTTATGTTAGATTTGTGTGTGTGTGTTGTGGGATGTGTGGTGTGGGGGTTCGTAGAGTTAAGGGAGATAGGTTGGGGGGGTGTGGGTTGTTTGGGTTTTTTTTGAGTGGTTTGTTTATTTGTATTTTGGGTTGGGTGTTGGGGGTGTTGTGGGGGGTGAGTGTGTGGTGAGTAGAAGAGAGAGGTGAGAGTGAGAGAGATATATATGATTTTATTGAGTGTGGGGGGTGGGGGGGTGTGTGTTTTGGGGGGTGGGGGGGGGGGGGGGTGGGGTTGTATTGGTTGTGGTTGTTTTGTTTGGGTTGGGTGTGGGTGGTAGTATGGGTGTTGAGAGTGTAGTGTGGGTGTGTGATGAGTGTTGGGGGTTGAGAGTGGGTTGTGTGTTGTGGGTGGTTTTTTGTGGTTTGGTGTGGTTTGTATGTGAACACACATATATGAGACATGTTAAATGGGTTGTATGGTGATGGGTGGGGTGTGGTGTTTGTTTATGTAGTTGTTTGTAATATGGTTGTTGAGATTAAATAGTTATATTAAAAGTATTGTTTTATTTAAATATTTTTAGTGTGAGGTTGAGAGAGTGTGAGTTTTGAATTTTTTGTATATAAAATCTCTTTTATATATATAGTAATAGGTAGGAAAATCACACATAGATGGTCGAGAGTAAATGAAGTATTGTACACAGGAAGTAATAAAACTGTATAAGTAGTTTATTTTTTTTTTATAGGTTTATAGAGATTGAGTAAAATATTGGGTTTAACATAGATGGAATTGAGTGTTTTAAGAAATCTCACACATTTTATAACTGTGATCGAGTTAGAGTTGATAGAGGTGTTAGTTGTGAGAGAATATTTTATCAGTTTGTTTATGAGTGAGCGCTCTAGATGTATGATGAAATGATTTATTGTTTATTTGTTGCTATATATAATATTGAGGTGGAATGTTTTAGCACACACACACTGAGAGTATTGTTTGAGAGTTTATGTACATCACAATGATGTTTTGTAAGTGGTGGTAGTTACATGTCTTATAATATCTCTATATATATATGAAAGAATTAGTTTGTATTGAATTTAGAGTGTTGGTAAGAGAGTGAAAAGTGTTAAATGTGGTTTGGATGGTTATTCGAGTTTATGTGAAGTGTGAGAGAGGAGAGTATTGAGATAGTGATAGAGTGATTATTGTTGTCGTATATATATATCTTATGGTTGTTGACAGCGTGTGTGTTGAAAGGGAGTGTTTTGGATATATCTATTTTTGGTGTGGGGTGAATATGTAAGTGAGAGTGTGTGTGTTGGATTAAGGTGTGGGTTTTGGTCGGTGTTAGTGAGATGAGAAGTGATATGGGAGTGGTGATTGTTTGTTTTGTTAGTAATTTATATTATGTATATATACATCACACACACTTATTGTTGCGAGATTATCGCTCTCTAGACCGATGTTTGTGGTGATATTGGATGAATGCTTGAATAGTAATTTTAGGTTTGTATCATATATATATGATTTTAGCGAGATTATGAATTTGTTATTTTTTTTAAATGAGTGTATGAGAGGGTGGTTTAGGGTTTTTTGAGTTATTTTATGAGGTTATTTAGAATGTAAAATTATAGGGTGGGTTGGGTGATTATAGAAATTATATTGTAGAGTAAAAGTTAATGTATATTGGAGTGTGCGCGCGTAGTAGTGGTTAATAGCTATCTCTATGCACCGTACGTATAGTTTTTAACTCAATGGATGAATGTAATATATATTCCAAATTTTAATAAGAATTTATATTTTTAGTAAGGTGGGGTGGGGTGTTTTGTTTAATTTTTTTATAGGGGGAAGTGGGTGTATTAAAGATTTTTTATATTGTGGTTTGGGTATTTGATTGAGTTGGTGAGGTTTAAAGATTAAGTGATTAATAGGAGAAATGTTTAGATTAGGTTTGAGTACTATTTGTCTGTTGAAATTTAGTGGGGTAAGGAATTGGGGATTGGGAGATTTATTAGATCGGGTTTTGTAATTTGTTTTAAATTGACTTCTACTAGTTCACTTTAATATCTATATTACGCAATTTATTTTAAGTTCTTCATACGGTTCGAATTTCGGTTACATAACCCCACACAATCACCCTTGTTAATATTGTGAGATTAACCTATTCGTTTTTCTCAAATTTTACCCAAATTCCACAAAATATTGTATTCTATTGTATAACTTTAAACTTGCTTGTATATTTATTCGAGACCGCAGTGATAAGAAATGTGGATTTAGATAGATAACTTTTTAATTTGTAAATTCTAATACACCCATATCAGCCTTAAAATGTTGCTTATTTACTAACTACATTGGTTAGTAACCCATATAAACCCTTTGTTACTCTCACTTTAGAAATATACCCCTAGAACAACCCTAACCAATCCTTTAGGAACTACACTAATTATTTGTTTCGTTACACCTTTACACCGTAGCCTACCCTGTTAGATTAAGTTTATTTTACATTGTTTTGTTGCTTAAGTGTAAAGTTTGTATTCCTGAGTCTTGTGTCTATTTTGGTACGGTTGGAAGAAATTTGCACATCGTAAATGGGAATGTATATTATAGTCAAAACTCATGTATTTTTACTACCATCGCAATTAATGGTACGTCCGAAGAATGAAGGAATTGTCGAAGGAATTATCCGGAATTATTATGATCGTGAAGATGGTGAAACTACACCGAGTTTCGTAGTATAGTGTTAGCAAAAAAAAGAGAAAAAATGAAAAAAATTAGAAAAATTGCAATAAAAAAGAGAAGGAAAGTTTGAAGATAATCGTTTTGCAACTAGCAAAGGAATTACACGAAGGATCGATTATTCTTTGATATGTAAAATCGACGATGTAGAGTATTGTATAAAGTGGAAGATATCGCCACTTGCCTTGTAAAGTATGTAAAGTATGGGATGTTTGGGAAGTTGACCGTTACGGGAATGCCAACTTAGGTTGTTGTTTTTGATCTATGATCAAGACGTTGTAAATAGTTGTGTCTTTATCATGGTAACGGTCAGGAAAAAGTGTCTAGCAACTTGTATTTTAGACTTAATCTATTTGTTTTATCTATTTATTTAACTAACATTTTAATTTCACCTTTCTCTAATCTATAACTGATAAGTGTAAAATACACATATCCGTTTGTACCTAAAATAACCCAATTAAACCCAAACAAGACAAAAAATGGCAACAATATGCTTGTATTTGTGTTTTGTGTGTGCAGGTACGGATATATCAAAAATCACAAGAAAACCATCAAAAACAAGCAAGCACAGACCAAGAACGGAAGAGTGAAACAAAAGCCGGAAGCAAAGCCAGGAAATGTCAAGCCCTCAGTCAAAATGGTCAAATCATGGTCAACAAAAGTCAACAAGACCCAAAATATTCCATTTAAGCCCCTCAACTTTTAGAAAAATCCATAAATGGCCCCTAAGCCTAAATGGGCCTCACCCGGATTCATAAGCCTAAAACCATAACCCAACTCTCTTTTTATAAACTCCAGGGACCAAATTTGCATATTTCCAAAACCTTTTATAACTAAAAAGGGAGAAAAGAAAGATAGGGACTGAATTCGTCAAAGGGCCAAAGTTTAAAAATGAATTACCCGTTTCAGTTGTAAAAAGGCGCGGAGAACATTTTACTATTCATCATCGTCCCAAAGTTACCATTCACTCAAACGAAAGGGCAAATGAAAATTAAGGGGTACGAAAGTCTATTCAAAGGCTCCTAAGCAAGATGGAAGGGTTATTTCAGTCAAATCATTGCTCACTTAAGCTCTCTCTCAAGCATAAGGGCACGTCAGTTATGTAGAAAGCACACAAGTGATGGGTTTTTGTGCTAATCTACTCACAAAGAAGCACAACAAAGAATGACATGCGGCAATCCTCTATCACAACACAAAAGATCAAACGGCCCTCCTTACTCTCCATGATTGAAGATTTGAAATGGTCCATGAATGAGATAGGGCGTGCAAGAAAGGAAGGCTAGAAGCTTCTCAACAGCTATAAAAGGCCCCTCTCATCACACACACATGGGAGATAATCTTCTCTTTTTTCTAGTTTTAGCTAGTGTAGTTTTAAAAAACTTAATGAAATTTTGATTCAGTTTGTAATTTTTTTAAGTAATGTAATTTCACTCTTTTAAATGAAATTTGGTATGAAAATTTGTCTAAACTTTCATAGCTTTAACTCATAAGCCCTCTTAAGAAGCCTATCTGTTCCTCTTAAGCTAATCAGCACTCAGAGTCTCTAAGCTCTGATTTGAGCTTACCATCCTATATCCCTTAACTTTAAAAACAAATTTAACTTACCTTTGCTTTTTGGATTTTTGATATGGAAGGGGAGTTAACAATGGAGGAACTCCCAAGGACAATTACCCTAGCTTATTCATAAGCTAGGGAGCTGGTAGATAAGCTCTAAGAGCATAAGCCTCGTTGAGCTAGCAAATTGTAAGTCTCTTTTACTGTTATGTCATTTAAATTCTAGTTTTAGATTTAACTCAAGTGCCTTAATTAGATATTAATATCTTATTTGCTTCATCAGTCTGCTTATTGTTTACTATTTGTGGTTTTATCTAGCTAATAATCATATAGCTTATCTGTTTTTTGCTTATATAGTTTAAATCATAAGTTTTATAAGTAATGTTTCATAAAACCTTAAAAAACCAAAAATATAGAGTAGTTGAATAGTATAAGATCATTGATTTCAGTTAATCGTTTGTTAGATAAGGTTAAGTTTGATATAAGCTGTTAATTATCTGGTTATTAAGGTTTAATCAATAAATTTCAAATTCTAAGTCTTAATGAAATTTGTCAAAGAGCTAAAGGGGTGTTTGGAATAGGCTGATTTGACCTGCAAAAGTCAAATTAGGGTGTGCAATTTGTTTGAGTCACTTGTGTTCTCATTTAAAATGAGTAGTAATTCAGTTTTTATAAGTTAGTTTTCAATAATTAAAAAGTTTGAGTTTATTTTTCATAGTTCTGCACCAGGGCATATTGTTTCTTAAAGTTTGATTACTAAAATTTGATCTAAGCCTCCAAGGCTTAGATTGTGCTTGCTTTGTGTTTATAAACACTCAAGAAGAGTGTCCAAGTGCAGGTTTACCCTTAAGGTAACCTGCACTATTGGATTTGTGCTAAGTGTCAAGTGCATCAGCAGGAACTAGGTTGTTCCTGCTGTCACTTTTGAGTTTAATTTTAGTTAAGTAAAATTAGGTCTTAGTTTCTTAAATCCAAGTAGGATAAAAGTCCTAGATTTAGCTTATTAATAGGTTAAGTCTAATTTGCAATTTTCTAGTTTATTTACCTAGCTTAATTCAGCTGTAAAAGTCATTAAAAAGCTAAAAAGCCAAAAATAGTAGTAAGTAAAGTAGTTTTCTAATTTGTGAATTCTAGCTTAAAATTATTGATTTTATAGTTTAAATAGATAGATAATAAGTAGTTTTATAAGTTCTCAAAAGTTCATAATCTAGTTTAGCTTATTAGGTAATTTAGCTTAACTGAATTTTGTGCATTTTTGCTTATTGTTTGAGTTTACTTATTTTATCATCATTTTTAGCTGCTTAAATGTATCTCCAGTTCTTTTCTCTTTTCATAATAAGCTCATGCACATCACAAGCTTTCCAAAACGTCTCTTGTTTTAAAGTTTGAGCTTATTTTAAGCTTTTTACAAGCTTTTTAGTAAATCCAAAGGTAAACACCTAGTTTCTGTAATCAGCTTATTGATAAGCTCTTATTGAGCTTATTAGTGGTTTTAAGCCCATATAGCCTTTGTTAAAGTTGTTCTTGCCATCTTATTCTCCAACTTTGATGTTTCAAGTTTTTTCCAAAAAACACTTTTTAAATCTCAACTTATTTTTAGGCTTTAAGGGACTTGGGGTGGAATCGGGCTTGGCCTCAGGGTAGGTTTTGTAATTTTGATATTTTCTTGTTAACTCGGTTAGTTCCCCGTTTGTCCTTTTGTTTTCACTATTAGTCCTTTAAGGTTTTTCATAGTTAGTCCTCAGTTAGTTATAGTTAGTTAGTTTTTATTTTTTAATTAATAATTAGGTTTAATTTTTAATTAGTTTAATTAAAGTTTTATAAAAAGTGAAAAATTAGGGCTTTTATTTTTATAAAATTTCTGCACATTTTCTTTATTTAGTGTAATTTTTATAAAATTTTTAGGATTTTATTTTTAATAGTTTTATTATTTTTATAGTTTTTAATTAGTTTAAATTTTAGAAAAACCAATATCTTAATCTAAAAAGAGCAAAAATAGTAATTCCCTGTGGGGGGGGGGGGGGGGAGGGGGTTTTCTAAAATTTTCTTTTTACTTATTTTACTTAGGAAAAATATAATTTCAATTATTTTCTATTTTTTTATTTTAGGATTTAATTAGAATTAAATAGTTTTTAATTGATAAAAAAATTCAAAAAAAATATTTTTCTTTTTCTTAAAATTTTCTTTTATCCGAATTTAGTGGAAAAATTAGGTTGTAATCTTAGGGTTTAATTTTTAAGTCCAGATTGCTTTAAGTCCGGCATGTTTTATTTGTTGCCCGTATTTGTTTAATTGTTTAATTGCCTTTAATTGTTCAAATTTTAATTGTTGCTTTTATTTAGTAGATATAGATTATCAAAATTATATTTCTTCAATTTTTCTTTTTTTTTTTTTTTTTTTTCCCCCCAAATCAGAATCCAAGCTTAAACGAGGTTTCAATTTCACTAGTCGTTGGAGAAACGACCCGGGTGATCATATTTACCCGGTTAAGTATACGTATTATATATTATATTATATATATATTTGAGAGTGAAATTTCCTTAGGGAATTTTCTTAATTGCTCTTTGAAGTATTTTATTTTTATAGTATATTTTATTGTGTATCTAAAACTAGCTACCAAGTTTTTGGCGCCGCTGTTGGGGACTAGTGTTAAGATTCCTTCGTTTTTAGTTTATTTGGTTTGAAGATCCTTTCACCCTCGAAAGTTTCATTCTTGTTAAATATTTCAAAAATAAAAAAAATATAAAAAGTAAAAAAATATTTTCCTTTTCTTTTTAATATAAGTTAAAGATAAAAAAATAGAAAAAATCAAATATAAAAAAATCTTCCTTTTTAATTAAAAATATAAGTCACCATTGGTAAAAATACCATATATAATACCTCATCGAGGTATATCATAAATCATTCCGGTGAACTTGTTGGTTCCCAATCAACTATAGATTTAACACTTGCCATTGTGTCCTCTACGAAGTACGGCTCACCTTGAAAAGCAATTTTTGAGAGCTACCGTGAAATAGTTGATTATTTGGTTTAAGTCTCTTCCGTGTAACTGTTAAAATTCATTGTTAAAAAAAAATTTAGGTGTAAAGAATTTCTTTTGTTGATTTTTAGTTTTTCTTTTTTATGCGCACTCGTTCGCAATCTCGAAGACGTCGTCAACAACAAACTCCTCCGGTTGTTGTTGAAAATTTTGATTTAGAAGAACCAATTGTCGATCAAAACATTGTTGCAATGGCCGACAATCGAACGATGGCCCAAATGTTACAAGCACCCATCGAGGGGTATGAAGATGCTATTGTTGTTCCACCATTAAAGCAAACAATTTGCGAGCTTAAACAACCTAATCATCTTGTGCAAAGTAATAAGTTCACGGGTAGACAAGACCCTCACAATCACCTTTGATTTTTCAACAAAGTCACTTCAACGTTTAGACACCCCGAAGTTCCGAACACTTCGATTAAGCTTTTGCTTTTTCCTTTTTCTCTAGACGGTGAAGCCCGAGATTGGTTAGACAAGGAACCTCCTAGATCAATTCTCACATGGGACGACCTTGTTGCAAAATTCATAAATCAATTCTTCCCACCTTCAAAAACCACTTACTATCGGAATGAGATCATTACTTTTTTCCAAAAAAACACCCCCCCCCCCCCAAAAACGAAACCTTCCAAATGAAGCATGGGAACGTTTTTAAAGACTACTTCGTCAATGTCCTCACCATGGATTCTCGGAACTACACCAACCGATACTTTTACAATTCTTTGAAGTTCCAACAATCTAGATGCACTTAGACTCCCGCCACGGGTGGAAAATTTCTTTAGACAAGATGCCTCAAGAAGGTTTAGCGATTATTGAAAGCAAGTCAAAAGTTCGTTACTCAAGAAGTCGTGCTAATGATTCAAGAGTGAGTACGGATGCTCCTCTTTCTAATTCTTCACCTTCTAATAATTCTTTCGATATTCAACAAATAGCCGCTTCTCTCGAGGATAAGATGACTATCAAGATGAAACAAATGATGAATGAAATGAAAGGTTTAGTTGTACAACTTCCCGCACCCATCAAAGCGGTTGAGGAAGTATGTGTTACGTGTGGATCGAATCACAATTTTAACCATTGTCCGTTAACTCGAGGTGGAAACGATTTTCCCGTTTTTCATGACAACATCCAACAATTTCAACAAACCGCAGCCGTTGGCAATTTTCTTCAAAGAAACCAACCTTCTAATTTGGCAAGTCAAATGAGACCACCGGGTTTCAATCAACCGAATGTTCAAAACAACCAAAACCGTTACCAAGGAACCAATTCCAATTTCAATCAAAACCGTGGAACCAACTTTAATCAAAACCGTCAAAACAATCAAAATCAAGTTTTTCAACCACCAACCAATCAACCACCGGTTTACCAAGTTCCAACATATCAAGCTCCTACACCTCAAATTCAAGGTGTTTCGAAAACAGATTTTGAAAACTACGTCAAGGCAAACGATGCGGTGTTGAAAAATGTTCAAAATCAGGGTCAAAATTTGCAGAATCAAATGGCTAATGTTACGAGTTTGTTAACAAGTCTTTGTGATAATTTCAAAAATTCCGCCTCTACTTCGAATTCAGGAACTCTTCCAAGTCAAACCGTAACTAACCCTCGTCAGCAAATTAATGCTATTACCACAAGGAGCGGTAAGACTTTGGAAGGACCTTCGACTCCTCTTGTTCCTACACCCGTAGTTTCAAAACCTCAAAAAGAACCCGAACAAAACCCGGAGACGTCAACGGAAAAAGTGCAAAATCCAAATTTGGAGAATACCGCACATGTCCCACCTCCGGAGGAAGAAGAATCCATTTCAGGAAATCCCCAAAACTAAAAAGCAAAGAAAACCGTTAATGTTGATCTTAATTCTCCAAGACCTAATTCGTATCCATCTAAACTTCCATACCCCGAGAGGATGAAAGTGAGAGAGAACGATAAACCAAGTGCTCAACATAGCCGGTTTTTGAAGATGTTCAAACAACTCCGTTTAGAGATTGGATTGAAAGATGCTCTTGTCGAAATGCCAAAGTTCAACAAATGGTTAAGCTCGTTGCTAAGGAACAAAGAGAAACTCGAGGAGATCGCCATTACGACCGTATTGTTGAAATGGTTCTACTATCATCATGAACAAAGTTCCCGAGAAGCTTAAGATTCCGGGAAAATTTCTTATCCTATGTACTTTACAAGAGCTCAATAGAACTAGTGCTTTAGCCGATTCCGGAGCTAGCATTAACCTTTTACCTTATTCTATCTACAAGAAACTTGGGCTTGAAGCTTTGACTCCTACTCGTATACACTCGAGCTTGCCAATCGTTCCATTACTCACCCGATGGGCATAGCAAGATGTTGTAGTTAGAAGTTATGGTTTCACTTTTTCTCGGCGGATTTTGGGTGGTTAATTTTGAAACCCGACCCAAGAGTGCCTTATAATTTAGAAGACCTCCTTCGCACGCAAAAGCTCTCATTGAATGTAGAAGAAACATTGACTTTTAAGAATAGGAAAGGAAGAACTTGTTTATTATGCCGATAAATCTAAGAAAAACAAGGATAAGCATTTTGTTCATGCTGTTTCTATCATTGATTTTTCGAAAGACGATCCATTTAGTGGCAGTACCACTAATACTCTTCCTCCTAGTTCTTCTCTGATGAAGACTAGTGATAATTTTGAGAAGTTCGCCGATGAACTTGCTCCTCTTGATTCGTTACCACCGGGTAATGATAGTTCGACTATTAGAAGGATTTCATGAAGTATATTTTTTAAGTTACTCAAATCCTCTTTTTGAATTCGATGATAACTTCAAATCTAGCAACGTGAATCCTCTCTTTGAAGAGAACGATAAGGATGTCGAGATTAAGTCTTCTTCTTCCTTCACACTTACTTCACCGGAAGAAAGTGATTTGAAATATCTTGAAAAAGATTCTATTCAACAGGAATTGATCTTGGGGTAAATGAAATAGAGGGTATAAAACGCAGAATCTATTTAAAAAATCATTGAAGGGACGGCGAGTATACACATAGAAGGCAATTAAATGGGAGACAGGAGGAAAAAAAGAAAGAAATAGAGGTCTTGTATAATTAAATCAGGAAAAAGAAAATTTTGAAACCTAAAAATTTCGATTCCACCAGGAATTGATCTTACCCTCCCTCCCACCTTTGAAGTTTCAAGTAGCAATCCTACTTCCCCTACTCTCATCAGAGAGAAGGTTTGTTCATGGAAGACGCCGATGTTTTTCTTGTTGGTCAGATTTGTGTGGAAAATGATAACTCAAATTGCAATAAGGAAAAAGATAATTTGTCTCTTGGCAACGTTCATACATAAAAAACCAAAACTTCTTCCTCTTTCTCAAAAAGTTGAAGAAATCAAGGAAAATAAAGAGGAAATTTCAAGTGATGTTCCAACCCATACCATTGTCATGCCAATTAGAATCACTTTTGATAATCCGATTGATTTTAATGCTCATTTTTCCAAGCCAAAGGACTTGAAAAAGGATTTAACCGTTACACTTGATTCCACCGAATCAAGTATTTTACCCACATTTGTTAGAATTTCCTACTCCGCATTCAACTGCGGAATGTTCGGGCTAGTGTTTACTTGAATTCTCTCGGAAACGAGTGACAAGTTTATCAAACCAAAAATTTTTTTTGTAAATAACTAGTTTATCATGCCAATTCATGAAAAAATCTTACAACATTGGGAAGAAAATATTAAGAGTAAACTTCCCCGAGACGCATTTATTTTCAAAACCGTCATTTTCTACTCCCGCCGGAACCACCGGCTGATTTTTTGCAGAACCACCAGATGAATATTTGAAGAATGTTGTGCTTAATAAAGATTTCTATCAAAATAAGAAGACGTTTACTCTAAATGTTAAAGATGTCAATTCCTTCACATTTATCATTTGGACTTTTCTTCCATACTTCACTTACACCGAGGAATTACCTTTGATTTTTTCCTTTCGAAGTGAGAATTTTGTTTTTGACCCCGGCATCGTCACGTTTCATAATCCAGGGGCAGTTTCAATGAAAATTTCTCATTCCATTTGCTCTCCTTAAGGACAACTGAATTCAGGGATCGAGTTGAGCTTGCAACTCGGTGACCAAAAACAAGCCGCTTCGTGGGAGTTCACCCCATGCTTATCCTTTCTATTTTCTTTCTATTTTCTTATCTAAATGTGTTGTGTTGAGAAAGGCTTGTTCTCTCTCCAATTTCTCGATGTTTGTTGCTTGTTTGTTGTGATTTTTGCAGGATTCTCCCAACAAATTTCCTTGAAGCTTCTCGTGTCCGGTTGATTTATCCCGTTCAACTCAAGCTTCTCAATCCTTTGTGTGAAATTAGTTTGGGGAGA